>RPOG01000814.1:0-229903 GCA_008086565.1 Thalassoma bifasciatum
ACACACACAGAGCTTACAGGGGTCCTTCAAGGGTGCTGCAGGCAGACGTGTTGTGTCTGGAGCTCTGCTTTTTTTATGACAGGTCGATGTAACAGACATCCTCCTTTTCCAGGGCCTTTGTTTTGTGACACCACACACACACACACACACACACACACTCACACTTGAGCGTTGTCTTAATCCTTCAAAATTCCCAAATTCTTGGCCGCCCAGTGTACACAATAAGACCAGACGTGTTTCAACTTGACCAGATTTCATGGTATTATGACGAACCACTCACCTGTGGGACAAAAACTGTCCTAGTTTAGTAATTTTTGATTAAAATCAGATTAAATGACATTTGTTACTTGATAAGAATTAATCCAATTAATCTGCCACTGACTAAAAAAAGAAACATGTTTACGGTCTCATGTTGTTTGAGCTGCTGCCTCTTAAATACTTACTGCTCCACAAACACCCTTCCCTCTGATTGGCCAGCCTTCTGTAAAATCCTGTCGGGGGCAGAGCCATAGGCAGACCCAAGTGTTTGAGGCTCATATCATGAAGCAGTTCGGAGATCTTCATCATTTCAGTAGGTTTTGTGAAGACCCAGTGTTACTCTTATCTTCTTATCTTCTCTTCTAGTTGTAATGGAAACACCAGCAAGGCATCATTGTACTGTATCAAAACTTAAGAAATGTGTCTTTGATTTGCGAAAAGGTGTAATGGAAACGCAGCTCATGCTACTTCTCACCTATCAACCAATCAAAACAAAAAGGAGCGGCACTTCTGATTCCATTTGGTAACAACAATGGAGGAGAAATCAGGACCAACTCAATTATTATAGGGTACAGTTCTTTTATAATATTTGTAAAATCCTTACAGAGCAATTTGGACCCAACTTAATGGTCATTTTAGAGGCGAACATAAGTGCTGGAAGACAACTTTTGTAACCTGGCAACAGTAAGTGCAGGAAAGCCTCTCAATCAGAGGCCATGTAAGCTCGCAGGACAAAAAAAGCCTTAAGTGAATATGAAGTTGAAGTATCAGCACCTGAGGTTCACCTTGCGAGTGCTCCTCTTTCCAAGTATGTGATAAAAAGACTGTCATCGGTTTTTCTCACCCGTTGCTCTTTAAACTGAAATCATGTGATTTTTTTACACACAGTGTGATTACATATCAAGATTAAGTAAGGAGACTTTCCTTTTTTTTCAAATGTTACGACATACCCCAAATAGGATTGATGGGAGTGTTATGAAACATGCTTTTGATGTGAAACACTGTGTCACTTTCCTGCTCTGAATTTCCTGCTTTTTTTATTTTAATGATGGCAGAACTACATTGGAAACATGCACACGCCTGCATGTCCCCTCAGAAGACTTCCTCATATGTTATGAAAACACAAAAGCTAGTTGTATTGCTCCAGGACAAAAACATCCTCGATGTGATGAATTCATTCAGCCAACCTCTCTTACTCCAATAAGCCTCCATCCCCGTCGTGGCATGTGGCCGCAGCACACGCATCACATGGGGGTGCTCTGGATTGAAATTCATGGATTCAGTATCTTCTTTTCTTCTTCCGCGCTGCACAATTATGAATACAGTTCAATGACAATAAGGCGCATTAAGAGTCCCACAGAGGAGGAAAGGAATCTGATAATAGAAAGCAGTGTTGTAGTGAGGCGGTAAGTTGATGAGTCATGGGGTCTGGGAGATTAGACAAGAGGTGCTTCAGAGGGGATTACAGAGCATCTAATTCAGAGTAATAATAAATAAACAAAACAATCATGTTTGGAACAAGTGAAACAGAGAGTTGAGGCGTCTTCAGTCTCCCATGTGACCCTCGCCGCTGCTGCTGGAGGTGTTTCCTCCCTGACAGCAGTCACCGCTCTGTGATTTACCTCATTCATATATCACACTGCAGTGCTCAACCGGTGAAATCCAACCCGACAAATCCTCCCGTCTCTTCAGCTGTGCGGACATTCTGATATGCATGTTCAACACGTATGCAAACACTCAAGAGTGCACACACCAACATACCTTTTACCATTTAAATCCCCCGTCTCGTTCGAAATGTAAGCGGCTTTCCTACCCACAACTTACGCAAGCTGAATGTTTGTGTTTAATATTCAGATTAGCAGCCGAGTGTCCTACCTACCACTAACTTGTCAAAGGCTTATTCAGCTCCGATGCACGCTTTTGTTTCCAGGGATCTAGCAGCCGAGCAATGCCAGGCAGACAGCACATAGACAAAACATTCCAGTGTTATTAATGGGTACACTTTTCACCTCACGTAAAATGGTAAATATGCCCTCTGAGCGTTTGGCCATATGGGCTGCTTCACACAAACCAGATCAAAGAGGATTCATTTTGACTCCAGGACAGCTCTGGAATAACAGCTATCAGCATGGAAATACGTATTTTGAACCCCTCCCTTCCATACCAAGAGACATGAGGGTAATATCAACCTGTTTGTAAAGGTAGGGTCTGCAGGATTTTCCTAAAAAATAAGATGTCAACTTTTCAATAATAATCCTACTCTAATGTCATCTATTGGCCTCTGTAAATGTGTGTCAGTGTCTTCCTCAACCCCCTCCTCTGCTTGTTTGTTCAGGTTTAGGTTAACCCCTAATGTTTCTGAGGGGAGAGAAGGCGTGGTGACCCCAGCCAATCCGAGCATGCACAGTAGGCAAGTGAGTTTGATGATGGAGAGTGGGAGAAGCTATCCTGAGAGGCTATTAGAGCTGCCAAAGCCCAGAGAGAGAGTGATACAATATTTACGAGATACCTCATTTCCCTGCAGGAAGTCAGGTGTATGGTTTTTGAGCCTCCCCCTTGTAGAAAGTGATGCTGCAGGTGCTCGTAAGGGTAGTGAGTGTGTTTACGTTACGCTACGGTGTAGGCATGTGCTACCACTGGGACTTAGCCATGGAGGTGGGGCCCAGTTTGGAAGTTGTGTTTACAAACAGTTTTGAAAAATTCCTGTAAACCTTACCTTTAAATCCAATTAGAGAGATGCTTCTGGAACATGCTAGAAAGAAAAGTGGGACCCAAAAGTCTACAATGTTTTCCTGACTGAAGTTTCACAAGAGCTCCATTGAAGATAGACCACTCACCTCTATAACCTCTAATTTCAAATAGTGAAGCAAAAATGTGTTTTGTGATTGATGCTGTTATACCGCACTTGTGACCTATTATTTGCTGCCATAGCAAGTCCAAAAAGATCTAGCTGTAAAATTGCAGTTGCTACCTTTTTGCTAACCCAAACACTTGTTTAAATTACCAAACAATTGTTAAAGATATCTCTTTCATAAAATATTTGAACCCTGTCCAGAAGCCCTAAAACCTGCAGTTTCTTAGGTGTCCACTTGAGGTTGGCTGCAAAATCCCAGAGACTGCATTTACAACATTGTGACATGTATTGTTACATGATCTAAATGTTCTTAAACCGTGATTCCTTTTGATTAATTAATCACTAAACCTTTAATTCATCAGGTTAACTTTAATTGAACCCCACGACTAGTTTTTAATCCATCTGAAAATTTGCAAGTTTCTTATGTGATCACCTTGTCATCGATCTAAAATAAGTGTTACCATATTTCAGTTTCATAAGTGTACACACATCTGAAACCATGTGACCACACACTCACACACACACACAAACCCTGTTCCCTTTCACCCTCACACAGTGTTCTCTGACCTGTGGTTGCTGCTCTGAGCTGACTGCCCGGTGTCTCATGGGACACGAGCAGCACATCCCAACATTTGACATTGCGTGATGCACCGACTGCACACTTGGCTGCAGCTGCTTTTTTTGTTTCACCCTCAGACCTCAGCGCAGAAACTGGACAGTCTCAAACTCTTTGTTAAAAAAGAAAAAAACATATTCTAATCATAAGTTCATTGTGGAAAAACTAGCTCCTTAGGGCTGATAAAACAGAAAGTGAAGTAAATCTCACTGGGAGAAAATGATATTTGCGTCTGTTCGCTCAGGTTGAACTAAACGACTCCTGACGGTTGACCTGATGTTCTCCAACTTTGACAAAAACTCTGGAAAGAAAGGTTAAAGCTGCTGCAAGGACAAGGTGGTGCACATATTTTATTCAGGAAAAGTGACCTGATCTGTTCTGAGCATTTGCTCTGATGCACAATTCTGCGAAAACGAGCACAGATCGATTAGGAGTTGTCATTCTTCTATTCTCTGGGGCTGTCGCAAAATGTTATGCATTTTGTCAAGGGCAACAACACATTTAGCTTACATGTATCCAACTGTTCTTCCATGCTGTGTTTTGAATGATGGAAAACTGCTTGAAGCACAGAATATATAATAAGGGTGTGACTTATAGAGGGAGTTGTTATAGAGGACATTGAAATGGATGGAAATATTTAAAGCATTTCCAAGTACATGCTTCAAATTTACAGGAAAAGTCAGACATAGAGACAGCAGCAACCGCTGGCAGAAGAACATATTCATAAATAAATCACAGTTTTAAATTACAACAAGTACAAACTGGCGCCCCAGGCCATGCTGACATACTCACAGACTAATGTTTCAAGATTATTTCTATAGTCAACCAGATCCATCCTTGAACCAGCACACTAGCCTGAGGCCACATGGCTCCGTAACAATGAGAGGCCTATTACAGTGCAGGGATGCTAATAAAACCGTCATGCTTGTTAAATAGCCAGGCTAAGGAAGAATAAACGTTGAGCAAAAAGCCTGGTAATGATGATGGTTTTCACTGTTTTTATTATGTGCTCCAATAAGTCCTCGTAAAGTGAATCAATTGAATTTGACAGTTGTGGACAATTACTTGAATGAGTAGTCCAGTAAATATGCTGATGGAAAGATGCAAAGAGGAAAAGGCCACGAGAGAAGCTGGAGACGGGTCTGTGTGGTTCCAGAGGAAGACGTAAACAAGACGGAGCTTCAGGTCACTCTGAACTTTGAGTCAGAAAATGTGGTTGGTGTGTTGTTTTACACCAAGAGGGAAAAGAACCATTTGCATTCATTGGAAGATTTAATTAGCTTGCTTCTTGTTTTGGCTGCACATTTTCAGCTACATTCAGCATTTCTAAAGCCTACGTGTAATACATGCAAATGGATGCAGTTAAAGGCCTTGTGAGGACTTTATAAGTGATCTGGAAATCATCTCACTTTTTATGTATCTGCCTGTTCATAATCAGCAATTTAAATGATGTTATCATGTGAAATTGGTTATTTTTTAGTGTTACTTCTCAGCATTTGCACAGATTTTCTGAAATCTGTGTAGGTCATTGTGTCTTAATCAGAGTAAAAAACTGTTTTGTTATTTTTGATGAGCCACATTCAACTGACAAGTCAATATAAATGTCTTATTTCAAGATATTCAAAGACAAAAATGAGGTCTGAATTACTTGTAAGAAGTCAAAAATGGGGCAAGAAAAGTTTGCTCTTCAAGTTTCTTGAAATTGGAAAGATGTCTTAATACAAGAAGCTTTTTTCTTACCCCATTGGCAGATTTTTTGACTTGTTCCAAGAAATTCAGACCTAATTTTTGTCTTTGATAAATATCTTGAAATAAGACATTTACTTCGACTTGTCAGCTGAATGTGGCTCATATCAAGAATAATACAAATATTTTTGCAAAAAAAAAGACAAAACAACTTACTTAGATTTCAGTTTTTGCAATGTGTGGTTCAGTTCGATTTTCCCAATAGAACAAGAATCAATTTACAACACACTGACCAAAAGTCCCAAAGACACCTCTACAAACTTTAGCAGTGTGAAGCAAGAGCTGATGCTTTTTTCTTGAAGAAAACTATGTCTTGGATTTATTTTGTTGTGTTTGTGGACACTTTCTTACTCTAAGGGTATGCATTTCCAATACAAATGCACACTTTGGAAAGAACCATGTGTTTAACACAGTGGGTGATGGCACTCATGGGAAATAGTGTCCTCATCCCAGTAAAACTCTACCAACTCAGGCCAAAGAGGTCACTACAATTGATGCCAAACAAATAGTCCTCACAGTGTCTTTAGAAAGAAACATTTGGGAGAAAATTAAAGTCCCCTGAACTGATCGGGTTGGGTTGGATTGTGTGGTGAATTGTGAAAAGTTCAGTGTAAAAGTTAGCTCTGCCCAAATTAGCATAACCTTACCTACTTTCTTGCATGACAACCGACTGGTGTGGAGTTTAAAGGGAACCCAAGCAGGTAAATGATTTGGTTAGCACTTGGTGCGAGAATAACATAACACATTATCCAAAATCGACATCACTTGTTCTGTCACTTTGTCTTTCTGTGACACATGGTGGGAAATGTCGCCCTCTGCTGGGCTGTGCAGGACTGCACCAAGGTTGTGTGTCTGCAAAACAAATATGACAAGTACTCCTCAAATTCCACTGAATTTTTTTTATACAACTTATAATAATTCAAATAAGAAAGAAGAAAAAAAGATCACAAGGAACCAAGATCCTCAACCCCATCAATATTTATGACAACAGCTGGTAGGAACACAGTCTCAACCATGATGTCACAGAGGTCAGAGGTCATCCTGGCTGGAGCCGAGGAGACAATCGGAGCCTGAGTCACCATCAGTCACAGCACAGGAAGAAGTGATAGACATTAGTGGGTCATTAGTCAGTGTTTTAAAGATGGGGTTATCTAAGGGTGACTTAGTTAAAGGGATCATTATGAGGACGATGATTTCACATGATGTCAGATCAGTCAGGCACACGATGAGATCATCCCTGTAGTGTAAGAAAAAAAGTGAAGTAAATCACAGGAGTTATTAAGGCTTTCTTCTTCAAAGAGTGACACATTTTCCGTCTCATAAAAGTTTCAAGATGTTACCACAAACAGCTTTTGTAGTCAGACTTGGCTTCCGCGTTGTAATGATTTGTAAGTTATTTTGGGGTGATATGCTTAAAAATATCTAAAGCAGACGCTCTCTTTCCAAAACAGCAACTCCTCTCTTCTTCTTCCTCTTCTTCTTCTTCTTTTTCTTTCCTTATTTTTTCCCAAGAAGCCTCTAGGAGTTATGTTTAGATGCGCAGTTGAAGTCACACAGAGGCCGTGACCCCTGTGCAGAGAGCGGGTCGCTGCCCTCCCTGACCTGTCTACATTTCCTCAGCATACGTGTTATTATTCAGGTATGCGGGGAGGAGACAGGGATCGGGTTACAGTGGCTGTCTCATTCATCAAATGCATGCGGGGAGACGCACGGCGAGAGCGCAGGATGATGAATATCAGCAGGAGACATCTATGGGCCACAACCTATCGAGCAGACGGTGAAAGAGGAGGAAAAAAGGAAAAAGTGACAAAAATATGAGGAAATGAGGGAGTGATGTGGTGAGGAAATGACACAGATACTCAGCGGGGAGTCTGTCGTTTCTGAGAGGCTTAGCTTGACCACAGGACCTGGACTTTAATTTATAGATTGGTTTAGGTTTTCTGTGACCGCCTGGGAGCTTTTGCTCTATTAGAAGCTTCTTTGACTGGAAAACTACACTGTAAAAAAATTCCTGCAGTGTTTACAAAAAAAACTGGCAGCTGTGGTCCCAGGGAAATTCTGTGATATACATAGTAAAATTGTAAATAACTTTACAGAACAACACATCAATTTTATATTCATTGTTATATTTCAAGGTTTTTCACTTCTAATACTTAAAGGAAAGCCAAAACAAAATAATGAAAAGAAGATTTAAACATTTTTGAAACATAAGTAAGTTTTAACATTCAAAACACTGTTCTGTTTTTTTTTTGATAATTACACAATTTGATAAATATATAAATTACAGTATTTTGGAAATTATTTTGCTGCTCATCGGGGTCCACAGGTTGGGAATCATTGCTTGAAAAAGTATAACTGCCTTTTAATACATTTTATTTAAGAAAAGAAATTTACACTTGAAATTTTTGAGCCACCATTTTTTTTCCCATAAATGCAACAGGATTTTTTTTTTTTTTTTTTTTTTTTTTTTTTTTTTTTTTTTTTTTTTTTTTGCAGTGTACCGTTGATAGTTTTTAACATCCTGATACCGTAAAAATTTAGGTTCACGTTGCAGAAACTCTACAGACTTATAATATAAACACGTTAAGTGTCATGTATTGAGAAAAAAATCATGAAAAGTTATTATTTTGCCCAAATAATATAGTAAAATTTAAAATTTCATACATTTGGAGTATTACAGTATTTCTAAAATGTTTGCCTATGTATTTTTTTTCACTGTAGTTGTTATTATTCCAATATATATAAACATATTTTCTACGACAAAAGTCAAAGTGTTCTCCAGTCTCACAATTAACTGTTGTACAATATATTTCATACAGTAAAAAGAAAAGAACGTTTGGTTTTATAATCCTGAATTGTTGCTTTTTTAGGGTGTTTTGCTGTATTTTTTGCTGACTTTTTTTTACAGTGTATCTTTTTTTTAAAAATACTAGTTTAGAAATACTTTCCACAATGATGTCATAGAAAGGCATGCACTCAAAGCAATTTTCAGCCCTGCTTTGTTTATCCGCTCTTCTCATCTCCTCCATGTATTCAGTAGCATTTAAAAGCCCCAAAGCTGCACATTTACTGGCAGGTGAATGAATATGCAAGATCCAAACAATTCAAGTACTCTATAAATAATGCCGGCAGTACACACAAAAGCATTTCCAGACTCTTTGTAATTTGTCGTAACCCCCTCTGCACTGCTTACTGCTCACTCCATCTGCCTACAGGGCAGACCCAGCAGACAGCTTCTTCTTCTTCTTCTTCAGGAGGATGTCAGATAGGTGCTGCTTACTGTCTTGGCTCGCTGCCCAAAACCTGAGAGGACTACAGGGGCTGGAATTTAAAATCCAGGGTTGAAGACAGAGAGAAGGAGGGAGGAGGGGAGGAATTGATGTCAGGTGAGGTGCAAGATAATGGGGAAGATAAGATGGAACATGAGGGAGACTGGGAATGGGGCAGGAAGGTGTCACAGTAAAGCTGAGTGGTGGGTTTAGAAGGTAGAAAGCATGTAATTTCTCAAAACTGCACAGAACTTGGAAACATATTAGATATTCCATATAAAAGAAAAGTCTTGACTGTTTTTAATTAAGTGGCAAACACTTGATTTGAATAGGTTGTGTTTGACCGGTAGCAAACTCAGGGTGTTGTACAGAACAAAACATGAACAAAACACTTTGATATTCCTCGTAGGCAGGTGAAAGGGCAGGTCGCTCCTGGAACAGAGCCAAATTCAACTTTTTTGCATGCAAGTAGGATAATTTGTTTTGTTTAGAGTGGTCCTGACTGAATTGTAGTGTGTACAAGGTCAGCGAAACAGGTGAGGGGTATTGAAATTCCATATAAAAGACAGCAGCTAAAATGGAGAATTGCAAACAACTTTTTTTTTTCTTAACACCAGTGCAACAAAATCATGCACTTCCTGCTCCTTCTTTCCATAATTCAGGGGGTTCTTGTTAAAAAAAAATGTTAAAAAGCACTGGTATACAGTATTCAAAAAAAGTCTTTGGCGTTCCACATAGGCACATAGAAGGGCAGGGAACCCACATTACAAATCCAAAGTACCAAATCTAACTTATTACATGCCAATAATTATTTACACCAACAAGAGTGGTCCAAACTAAATGTAGTGTAAGAGAGGTTTGTGAAACAGGTGAGTGGTAAAAAAAAAATTCAAATAGAAGAGCACCTTGGAAATGACAATGCAGGTCAATATTTCCCTTTTTTTGCCAAATACAATACAAATCGTCATATATCGATCAATTTCATTTTATTTTTTTTGTATTAACAATTTTATTTTTATAAAATATCTTAGTTTATACCTATTTTAACTCATAAACTGCCTTAATAAATATATTTCAGTGGTGTGCATTAGTCTCAACAGTGAAATCTTTCTTTTACATGTGCTTTTGTTCTTCTTCTATTATCATCTTTGTTTTGTATTTATTTACAAATATTTGTTCAATCACTGTGGAGCACTTTTTACTTTTTTTTGTATGAAAGGTGCTATATAAAAAAAAGTTAATTGAAAGATTGATTGGTATCCTTTACTCATCAAAATGGCAAAACATAACAATACATGCACAGAAACCTATACTCACAAATCTGTGCACCACAGACTACATAGGGTTTTCTTTTTTTCAGAGAGGGGGTTGTATTACAAAAACTGAAAGCCAAAGCACAAAATGTATGAATGAAACATCAAAGTTTAGTAACCTGAAAGGTGAAAATTTAACATTTTGAGAAATAAAGGTTGTATACAGGTCTCAAACAGTTTGGTAACTCGGCATAGCCTCAAAGCTGATTTCATACCAGTGACATTAGACTGAGCTGTATTGTTTTTCTCGTTCCTGTAAAGTATGTGCAACCTTTATAGTTTACAGGTTTTGTAGTCAGTACACCAGAAATCCACTTTGCATTTCTGTACATCCTTGCACACAGTTGTACAGCGGTTGCTCTTATTAAGTACCTGTTTTACATGCAGGATGCATAGATATTCAGACCCACCGCTGACCTTGTTGTTCGTATCAATCACCTGTGACCTCACCTGCCTTTTCGCTCAGATGTTTGCAATTATCTGCGATGTGTTTAGTGCATAGTGCTCCACTCAGAAACAGACTGTTAATGTCGTGTATGAGCTTTTTTTTTCCTTTTTAAAGGGAGCACATTCTGTTGCCTTTGAGTTTATTATTCTTTTTATGAGACTTCCTGGAGCTATATCACAACCTTCCAGATTTTTTTTTTTCAGCTGTGAGGATTGTGTTGTTTTGGATCAGAGGAGAATAACATTAATCTTCACAGCTGAAAAATTTAACCATTATAAGTCTGTGCTGATTGTTTAAAGAGGGAGTATCCTGCTTACCCATAATTTACACACAGACATAAAGTAGCAATGCTGGATGTCTAAACTAAATGTGAGCAGATTTTTACACATCTATATGACTATATTATTGAAATCCGTGAATCTGCCGGTAAACTGCTCAAATGGTCTGTTCTTACAATAGCATGAGGTCTCCACATGATCTTAACCAGACTCGCTAAAATGATGATGGTGTCACAGTAGGAGACATTTCTCTGGAGGCTATCAATGATTTTTGAACGCAAAAAAATAACGTATCATCTGGAAGTCGCTAAAAGGCTCTAAACTACGTAATGGAGAGATGCATTAGTCATTTTGTTGTTGAGAAGACTGAGAAAAAGCTTCAACTTATTGTCTGCCAATCTTTGTTTTCTTGGCGATTACAGATAAGTTAAAGAAGCTCCAGAAGTTAATGTTGCTGTAACTAGAGCCCTTTGGACAACAGCAAGCAATAATGAACGATCAACAAAGTATGAAAACTAGATCATGATAAACTCTAAACAAACAGACATGATGAAGAGTGCAGCTAGGAGCGAATGTTAGGCTAACTTTAGCTAACATTAGAGATGTTAAAGACAACTTTATATTTCTTCCTAGCAAAGTAATGTTGCCTCCAATACGACATTGACTCGCCTTGGAATAGATGAAGATATCTTAGTTAACTTTTCTGGGTTTTCTTGTGTTAGAGTTGCATGAACCCCATGAACACAGTTTGACCACTTTTGGACTTGAGATTTGAAAAAAAATCATGAAACTGAGCAAAAACTGACTTTCTGCAATGCATTTCAATGGGCATACAGGTAGAGAAAAACTGAGTTAGTGGAAATGGCTACATGCACTGTGATTGGCTCATCACGTTTGATGGCGGGATTTGGCCCAGGCCAATTAGAGGGAAGGTGGTTTGTATAGCGGGGAGCCTTAAAGAGATAGTAGTTTGGACAAATTGATCTGGACTGAGGCTGAAAAACGAATTTTTTGGAACTCCATAGTTGGGAAAAAAGGTTTTTGTTGTTGTATATCATTTAACCCTCTGATGCATGAATTATGAAAGTCAGTGTCAGGATTTTCCCCTTGAGTGTTTTTATTTGTCTTAAGGTATGGAAAAAAGTTTTCCTTTGAATTTGAAAACATTTTTTCAGGCCCTAAGAAGAATAAAAATATCCTGACTCAGGCTAATATGAATTTCCATCACATGAACCTCTGAATTTAGGAGTAAATAACTTAAATAGGTGTCCACTGTAGTGACCACTATGCACCACAGGGTTAAAGCTTCAACAGAAGGACAGTATAAAATGCATAATTCCCTGTCTTTATGGTAAAGGGAGAACTGTTCATGTACAGGTAGGGCATCTGTTCATCACACTGCATATTCCCACTCTTCTTATCGTATGTGTGAACTTGCAGCACTTTTATTTAAATGTAAATGGCTTCAATCATTGCAGGTGAGTTGCCCTAAAAAGCCACTGCGCACTGGAGTATTTTAAAAACGTAATCCATCGACAGGGAACTGTTCCTACTTTACAAAATAGCTCCATATAGTTCTAATAAAACCGACCTCAGAAGTAATCCAGCTTTCTCACAGCTGCAAAGGCGTCTCCCGTTCCTCACAGTCAATGCACGAACATTTACAGTACATACACTACATATCATGTGCAACAAAAATGTAAACACAGACATGCGAGTGGAACCAGAGATTCTTGCTTACATGTGCTTATTAAAGCATACCTCGCACAGAAAATTCCCACAGCAGCATGATATACACAGTTTGCCCCTGCAGAGTAATAGAAAGCACATGTGGCTGCAGCTTTATGAGCTTGTTTAGAGGCTTGAGCTTTACACTGTGTACCCACCTGCTTCATGAAGTCTACAGGAGAATACGTAGTGTTTCTATAGTGATGATGAGCACACAGCATGGACTAATTACTCATTGGAGGAATCATATATGCCCTTAATTAATGTTTACATGTGTGTGTGTGCAGCCTGTGGTCCCTTACAGTCCCATTAAAGGAGGTCTCTGGCAGGGAAAGTAGTGCTGCACACTCTCAGCAGGGTGTGGTGGTGCTGGATTAAATTTCAAGTTTCTATAAGGGTGTGTGTGCACGCAGATGTCTTTGTGTCTAAGTGTGAGCATGTGTGTGTGTGTTTGACTCATTCATTTGGGTCATTCTCTGCTGTGATTGATCCAATAAATGAGCTCATTGGATTTCCACCAAACTTTGATTTTAATAACCTGAACATGCATGACCCAGTTTTTCAAACAGCCTGTATAACACACTTTCCTTAAATGTGTGTGTGTGTGTTTCATACTGCATGCTAGGAAAATATACAGGGGTCTGAATATAGATATAAAGCAGGCCAGGTAATTTGAATCCTAAAGCAGAAATTATGAAAAATACAATCCACTTCTTGCTTTATTATCCTTTTTCATTTAAAGGATTTTCATTTCTTTCTTTTTTGTTCTCTCTGGTGTTTCTATTTTTCTGTTGCCTACTTCTCGGCATCCCCCTCTTCATCTTGCCATCATCTGAGAGAGGACGCTCCTATTTTTCGTGTGTCTGTGTGGAGACTGCCACCGTGGCGCTACTTGTCAGGAGTATCTGACGAAACAGAGCCACAGCCGCTGAGTGTCAGAGGCCTGAGACGTCTGAAGCAGCCGAGGAGAAAGATCTCAGGGAGTTACAAATTATTGGTCCTCTGACAGTTATAGGCACACACACACACACACACACACACACACATTCACATACACACACACACATGCACAGAGAGAGAGAGAGAGAGAGAGATAGGGAGAGAACAACAGCCACAAATACACCAGTTGAAAATAACGCTGTGATAATACATACACCACTGTTGATAGAAAAATTCCAGTATTCTTAAAGAATACAGTAAATAATGCAGATTTCTTTCTTTCTTTTTTTTTAATTTCTTTTGATTTCCATTCTTCATTTTCTGGAAACTGTCTCTAAATTTTTAGTTTTAGTCTTCATTTTTCTTTTTAGCTTTCTCTCTTTTCTTCTGTTTCTTACTTAACGCAATTTTTCTTACATTTGTTCTCCTACCCTTTTTTCTGTTCTCTAGATTTTCTCTTTTGTCCTTTCATATTTCTTCTTTCCTTTTAACTTTTTTCTTTTCGTTTTCAGTGTCTATTTTTTCCATTTTTTCTTTTAATTCCCTAAATATTCTTTCTCTTTCATTTTCAGCCTTTCCTATTTTTCTTTTTCCTTTTTCTGTTGTTATTTCTTCTTTCTGTATTTTTTCGTTTTATCATTATTTCTTCTTTCAACATTCTTATGCAAACTATTTTCTCCCTTTTTTCTTGCATATATCATTTTTTTGCACTTTCTTCACGGATTTTCGATTTTCTCAACTTATTTTTTTATTTTTCTTAGTATTTTAATTTTTTCCTCCTTTCCACTTTCATTTTTCTTTCGTTTTTCCTTCACTTATTTCTGTTTTATTTACAGTCCTTTAATCTCTCTATTTTTACATTTCTTTTCTATTCTCTTCCTGTTTTACCCCTTTTCGACTTTTTTTTATTCTTCCCATTTTTATCTTTCTTTATTTTCCTTTTATGTATCTTTTTCTGTGTCCTCTTGTTTAACTTTGCTTTCTCTGTATCTTTGCATAGCTTTTTTTTTTTTTTACATTTTATTTGTAATCCTCCCTCTGCTTGTACTTCTCTTTCTTCTCTCCATCTCTCTTCTCCTGTCAGAAGACTCTCCATGTCTGTTTATAATAACTGATCCAACAGGCAGCAGAGTGTTATGAGTTGGAAGTGCTGAGCCTCCCTCTTTAAGCATTAAAGAGCTCGATGTTGAAATGCTGCCAGAGCATGAGGATGAAGAATGTTTTTGTATTTTTTTCCCCAGCAATAATAAAGTCTCAGATATTACCAGTACTATTGGGTTATTGCTGGAGGAGAGCATATTGAATGTTCATCAAATAAAATCAGTGTTCCATATTACAAGTCTGGACCAGTTACATAAGTATTTAAATAGAGAAATGTCAAATTTAACAAGAAGTTTCTTTTAATAGAGGACAGCATATGTTTTTCAAATTCTAATGCCAGTTATTAATGGCAGGGTCTGGAGGACTTTCCCAAAAAATGAAATGTCAACTTTTACAGACATAATTCTGATCAATCGTCATCTTTAGGTCTCTATAAATGAGGGTCAGTGTCTATCTACAAACAACTGTGTTTACTCTTTTAAACTGTAATGACAGCAGAAACTACCAAAATGACCCTGATCAAAAACTGAAATCTAAGCAAGTCATTATGTCTTATTTTTAGTAAAATGTGTCTTACTATTCTTGATTTGAGCCATATTTACTAGACAAGGTCATAAAAATGTCTCATTTCAAGTTTTTTAAAGACAAAAATGAGGCATCAGTTGCTTGTAACAAGTCAAAAAAAAATCTGCTGATGGGATAAGATAAAAGATTCTTGTTTTAAGACATCTTTCTAATTTCAAGAAACTTCCCAGGCAAATTCGTCTTATCCCATTGGCAGATATTTTGACTTGTTACAAGCAATTTACACCTAATTTTTGTCTTAAAAAAACTTGAAATAAGACATTTTTATGACCTGGTCTGGTGAATGTGGCTCAAATTAAGAACAATAGGACAAGTTTTACTACAAATAAGACATAATGACTTGCTTTGATTTCCGTTTTTGCAGTGTACACACCCCAGCTCTTAACGCCTTGTTTTGCCCACTTCAATGTCATTGCCAGCTTGAAGTCTTCTGTGGTAGTTGTGTCCTGATTTTTTCAGATGATAAAGCTGCCCATTTTTCTTGGCAAAAAGCCTACAGTTTCTGTAAATTCTTGGGCTGCCTTGCATGAACTACAGGTTTGAGATCGCCTCAGGGTGGCTCAATAATATTGAGGTCAGGAGACTGAGATGGCCACTCCAGAACCTTCACTTTGTTCTGCTTTATTTTGTCAGTGTGAAAGGGTATGGCTGAATGAAGTGACAGGTGGGCACTGAATACTTTGGCTTCACTTCTTGGGAACTGTCCCTTTTTATTCCGGCTATAAATACTTCATATTCCCCAAATAGGCACCATTTATTTCCAACTTGGCCTAAACATTATTATTTTGTGCTTTATTGTGCAAATATTGTTTTATTGATGAAAGCTACCCTTATAATGCACTTCCCTTTATAACAGAGTATAAGTTAGCTTCCACAAATGTCAGCCTTAATAAATGACTCCCCCAATAAATCACCTCCCCTCTAACTGAATTCATAATGGTACACCCTCATAAAGATAAGGCGTCGTACACAGCTGTTGTGTGTCCGCTTCATGTTCTTTTCCTTATTATGACTTATTACAGACGCGGTTGATGCGTGCAGCAGGAAGAGCTGCCCAGGTGAGCTAAGCAGAGCAGACAAGGTCAGTGTAAACAACCAGTGAGCAGCTGCGGCTAAAAGCTAACATGAGTAAGGAGGTGAGGCAGTGATGAGGTGACCGCGGTTGAGGTTGGTGTGTGTGTCTTTATGTGTGAGTACGGGTATGTATGGTCCACACGTGAACTGTGTACCACTATTACCGTACGTCGTACTGATTATGTGTCTCGGACTCGCCACTCTTATCCCCGTATACCTCTAGTAGTGAGTGTGGGTCTCGCGTGTGTGCGATCGCTATCGCCGTCATCTTCTACATACCATTTCAATGAGGTCCTGTGCTCCAGCCCCTTGGAACCAGAGCACATTACAGGCAATCACTTACTCCAAATAACTGCAAAGAGAGCTGATTAAAGGGGAGAGGCTGGGAAAAAACATGTCAGAGAACGATAGAGTGAGGAAGCTAAACTTCATGAATCATTGTGAGTATTGCGAGGAGAAATATCACACCTTCGTTAGGCGTTGTTCACTCATCAGACTCAGGAATCAAAGGAGAGCAGGTAGCGTCCAATGGGACCGGAGAGGTGTCGTCTCGATTTATCCGACAGCTCCTCGGCTGAGTCACCAGCGTTTTAAACTCGCCTTTTATCTCAGGATCTGCCTTTCCACAAAAGGGCCCCATCGCTCAGAGACCCCCCTGAATAAGATAAGCAAAGGGAGATCAGAGTGAGACATGAGGAGTAGATGAGGGGATGAAAGGATTTAAGGAGAGGAAGAGGAGGAGAGATGTGAGAACTATGAGTATGAATAAGGTGCTGTCATTACACCATCGCTCCTGCAAGGAATGTTCAGGGTGTAACAGCACGGCCGAACAGGTTGGGTCTGCTCATTTTTTGATTAAAATGCTTGAAAAAAAAAACTTCCTGAAGAAGAATTTTAAGTGAAATATATTTAATATGAGCAATAAAATGATTTTTTGTGTTATTCTTAAATCAAGCAACTTGAGGTCGAGCTAAATCTTGAAACAAGTTTTAATGTTATAAAATTACATGTGAGATAACTGAAGTAACTTGTTTTAACGTTCATGCTTTTTTTGAGATCTAACATAGTTTTAAATGCTAACAATAAGTTTAAAGAAAAAAAAACATTAAAACAATATATTTTATTTAGCATGTCTTAAAGTAAGATTTTAAATCATGGCGAGTGCAAGATTATTTGCAGTGCACCAATGATGCATATGACAGTGTAACATGAGTCAGGGTCTGTCAGAGTATTTAACTTACTTGATGCCAAGGTCTCCACTCATTGTGTGTTATGATAAGAAAAGACTCCTTTCTTGGAAAGATGTTGGGTCTTTGTGAAGGGTTTAACATTGGCAGGTCTAGATGTGTGATTGTTTTTTAAAAAGCATTGGCGCTGTTTGATTAAAAGACGTCAAGCGTTGGCGTTCAATGTTAGCACCTGGAGGGGCAGGGAGCTCCCACAACAAAGGCATACTATCAAATTCTTTCACTATGGAGTAACAGATAACTTTTAGGGAGAACTGCCTATGTGATGTTTTATAGCAGTAAGAGTCAGAGTTTTATGTGAAGTGTGGTTCCAAACATCATTTGAGTTTTGAAGTTGAGGAAAGCATCCAAAAAACATCAATAAAAACCATTTAAACCACACAATTTTAAACAGTTTGGTTGCCAAGAGTTTCTTTGTAAATTAAAAGTTCAACACAAGGTTATAGAAACAGGAGTTAGAGTGTCTTGTGTCCTTGTATAACTTACTCAGTCTCATGGTTCACCCTGACAGGACTGTACACGCTTGTGATCAGATCATGAGGCGATCATAATGAGGAGACTTACTGTTTTCTCATTATTCATTAAGCATTCTGTTCTGGGTTTATAGCAGGATTTTTGCTGTCTTAACACAAAAAATTATATTTGTTGCCATAAACTTGATTTTAATTTGCAAAGGTTAACTTGATGTTGTCATGGAAGCAGTAAAGCAACCCTGAGGCGACAACACTGCGCCGCTAATAGGAAGCATCATTCTCCATCCACATGTTCAAGGGTACGGCCTTTGTTAGTTTGGTAGTTTGGCCTAATGGAGTAATTGTATCGGTGTGATTCTTTGTAAAGTCGAACAGAAATGCAGCAAAAGGAGCACTCTAAGTTGATGTTCAGGCTTCTTATTTCTTAAAAAAGTATGCAGGATGAAAGAAAAAACATATGTGCACTAATGCTTCCTGATGCCTTAATCTTTTGCAGCTCTTAATTTAAATGTCACTTCAGAAATGATGAGCCTGTTTATGCATTTCTCTCAGTTTTGCACTCAATAAAGGCTGAAAATCTGTTCCCACAATTGAACAGACTTCTGCCTGAGTAATGTCCACATTCAAATTTAATGATAGTGGAAAGAGCATACTTCTGTTAATGAGGAAAAAAGAGAAAACATACTAGCTTATGCCAGTTTTGTCCCTCTCGTCTGCTCTTAAATCAGAGACATTAAATCAGTTTCATAGCCTGCCATGGCTGCACATTTATTATCAGCCTGCCATGTTTGTGAGAGAGAGGCATTTGTTTTTTTGGCTCTGCCGTCACAGTTTATGATCAGAAAACAAATTAGAAATCTTTACACACGCGATGCAAGATCCATCCACGGGAAAGTTTGGAAACTCACCTGTTTTCTCCCCTGTGAGCTTTCACAACCCGCAGCCTCAACCACGCATGCATGAATCACTCCTCAGGATTAAACTGTTCTTCACCTATAGGCCAGATTATCAGAGGGATTATTCCTGTTCCCCTGCTGTATTCATTCAAATATTAAATGAATCAAACTCAGGGAGGAGCGTTTAAGGGAGTTTATGATCCATGTGAAACACATCGTGATTAATTTCTAATTTCCACTCGGTGGCAGGCGGTCTGATGGTTATATCTATTCCTGCAGGTTTATCACAGCAAACAGACAGAGGGGAGAGGGAAGGGAGGGGGGGATTAATGTGCTCATTATAGGGAGGATTCGGTTTATTACAGTTCTGACGTGGATATATGTAATCCAGCATTCTGGTGATGAAGCTGCAGCCGCCTTGATTGGTTGGTTTTAATTGCTCTGATAGAGGAGAGCAAACACAGCAGTGGTGTCTTTAAGCTGTGTGAGCATATGCAAACATCAGGAGATACATACAGAGGCTGTTCTGCTGATTATGGAAAACAAATGGCTGAATGTGCTGCAGGCTACTTTAGACAGTGATGGAATGACTGAGGTTGGTGTATGACCACCTGAGTTTCAGAGTTTTCTTTAATTCTTAATATTTTAATCAAAATAATTGTCTTTCCAGCCTTTAAACTCCTCCGTGTTCATCAGTTTTAACTCTGTCTTTCCTGAACTGTCAGTCTCTTGATGTCTCAGAAAAAGCTGTTCATAATATGGGGAATAGTTTCTACTTATAATCTCATTTTGTTCCTTGTTTTTTGTCAAGTTTTCATGCAAACAATAACTCTAGCTTCATTATAATTTCATCATTTGACTATAAATCTCAATTTGTGGTAAGTTCAACTTTTATCACATTAATTTAATTCATAATTTCAACTTCTTACGCAACAGTTTTTAAATAAACTTATGTTACTTTTATCTCATAACTATGAGATCAAAATCTTGAATTGTGTCTTCATTTCATCTTTTAAGTTCATGACTATGACTGCATCTCAAAATTTCTAACTTTTTATCTCATATTCCTTGACTTTGAAGCGCAAGATGCAGCACACATTGTTATTGTTTCAACATTTTATTTCATATTTGGATTTTTTTTCTTACTTTTTTTAATGAAATTTGACTTGACTCTCCAAATCTAGATCTTTCATCTGTTGAACTTTTAATTTGACAATTTTGGTTATTATATAAATTGAGCTTTTTCTGTTATGTTACTACTGAGTATCATATTATTTCTCATTTTCTGTCATTATTTCAAAATTTTATCTGATAGTCCTAGTTTTAATTACAGAATTTCACATTTTTAAAATCATATTATTTCATCTATCCATCAATCTATCCTCAAAATTTCCAGTTCTGTCTAGTAATTCTGATAAACCTCTTTTCTTTTCTCTCATTTCTAATTTTTATGTCATAATCTTAGTTTTCATCTCAGAATTTCACTTTTTAAAAGTTCATCATTTCAACTTCCAATGTCATACTTTTGACAATTTATATCATAGTCAGAATTAATCTTTTCTCACACAAAATTTCAACTTTCTACTTAGTTATCTTGATTCAATCTATTCTTAAATCATATCATAACTTTGTTTCCTATCTCATTATTTCAACTGTGATCTCATAAATGTGGTTGATCATGATTTTACATTATTATCCCATAAGTTTGACTGTTTAGTTCATAATTGGGAGAGTGTCTATTTTTGTACTTTCATTTTTCATTCTGACTTTTTTTCTCATTATCTTGACTTTTTTTTCTAATTGGGTTGGCATTTTTATGAATTTTGAGTTTTTATCTCATAATATGACTCTTTTTGTCCTAATAATAACTTACTGTGTTATAGTTTTAACCTTGTAGCTCTTAATTTGACTATTCATCTTTGAATTTAATCTTTAGCATCTTAATAATGATGTACCAATTCACAATTATAACTTAAAATTCAGGGTTTTTTGTTATTTAGCTCAAGTGTCCTTCTATTTCTACCTGCTGGTAATTTGATTCCCTAAATATGTCATTTCATATGTCATACAATCAAAGCTCGTTTCATATCAACTTAGTTTGAATTGAGATAAAACAGAGGAAGACAAATATAGGAAACACAATATAAGCCAAAGCCTGAACAAAGAGTGAAAAAGTGACTGCAGTGTTGTTGAGAAAGTGCTGGTGCAGCAGCATGTCACATCTGGTAAAGCCCTCATGGAGCAGCGTAACAGCAGAGTGATAACAGGAGGGACTGTGGTGAAGGCAGAGCAGGTTCTACTTTATCACAGGGGTGAAAAGGGGACAGCAGCGGAGATACAGGAGGAGAAAATGTACTACAGGAGCATGAAGGAGGAGGAGGGGATGGGAGTCGTGGCGATAACAGCGGTGATGGTGGTGCGGTGGGAGCAGCAGAGGACTTTATCTCAGCCTCTGAATGTCCTCCATTGTCGAGGTCTCTGCTCGCCGGCCTCTTCGCAGATGTGCTTCAGAGGACAGAGGGGATAGGGGAGGAATTTCACGATCTGCAGCGCTATCTCTCAATCTTCACCCGCAGTTGCAACCAACTGACCTCCTTCTTCCTCCTCCTCCTCCTCCTCCTCCTCCTCCTCCTCCTGTCTTCACCCTTCTGGAGTACATCAAGTCATTCCAAGTGTCACTCACTTTGTGTGGTTAAAAAAAGCTCCCACACTTTTCACAAGCTTCATGGAAGTCTTGAGGTTATAAATCTGGATTTTTTCGACTAAATATTTCTTATGAAGGCTTATAAATCGAAGGCGATGTCTTTATTAATATTAATAATGATACAGCCAGAATCCACACATTAAATATTTGGTTTCACTTCGAACTGACTGTGCTTTGGTAAAAGGTTTTTGCAAGAGTGTTGAAGCTTAGGAAAAAAGTCAGTAAACTTAGATGACCATTTTCTGTCATGCATTCATCTGAATGTGGAGGTTCGAGGACAGTTAGTATGTAACAAATGCAGTGAAGCGCAATAACTATAACTATTTTGCATTTAAATACAAAGTGACAAAGCTGGATACTCATACAAATAGCTTGCAAATTTCCAAACCCCTACATATTTATATCTTGTAGAAATCCCTGAATCTGTCTATAAAGTGAACAAAACAACCCATTCTAAAAGTAGATGAGATCATAAGATCTTAATGATAACCTTATGAGACTCGCTGAAAAGATGAGGTCATCCCATACAGATCTCCAAACTGATTCATGACACATAAATAGGGTGACCTTATTCTGAAAACCAAAAAAGAGGAACCCCCACCCCGGCCCTTTGGAGATACTGCAAAGAAACCCAAACATAATCAAAGACATAACCTTTCCCGTTGACCTTTCACTCTCCTAATTTTGACTTTTTATCTTAAGAAAATGGCCCCAGAACAAGCAGAGAAATTTTATATATAATAAAATTTCCCATGACATAATTTTACAACCAAAAAGGAGGACATGTGATCGCCCTGCACATAACAAATTGAAGTCATGGGCCTCAAACACCAATGTCGGGTCTCAAGAGGGCTGGCCAATCAGAGAAAAGGGGGGTTTCGGAGCCTTAAAGGGACAGCAGCTAAAATTAAGTATTTCAGAAAGAGGCTTTAAGAAACATGTATGAGGGAAAATTGGGATTATTTTGAGCTGTTAATCATGTAAATTGACTGTGGTGGTGTTGGGGGACCTGTCATGAATATTTATAGGAGTGTGCAATCTATGCGTTTGGCTATGGTCCCAACTTAACGTCTCTGTTTCTAGGTTAGCCAGAACTGGGGTGCAGCCAGCCCTTCCAATATGGCACAAACTTTTGTTTGGCTTTGGACACAAGGCTTGTCTTAGTGAAGGTAAAACAAATGGCTGGTCTCCAAGTCCATGTCTTCTTATATTCATCTCCTCTTTGTGAATCATTTCCACCAGAGTTTATATGAGAATCCTAATTGAAAACTTCCTCTTTCGTCATGACTTATAAAAAAGTAGACTAACCGCCCTTTGAATGATTTAAGACACTTTACAGCTTTAGTACATGGGATGCTTTCCTCAAAACCAGAACAAAAGTAACCTCTCACAGTTAAAGTAACAGCCTTCCTGTGCACAGTGAGCAGTTGACCTGTGTGGAAGGGGATATGACAAAGCTCATAGAAAACCAGCTGCCAGCTGAACCCCTATCATATAATAAGTAACTTATTTTGTCCTGTTGCTATGGACACAGATGGCACTGTGTGGGGTGAAGGGAGCAGACAGGAGGTTGGCGGGGATGTGTGTGTACATGTGTGTGCAGGTGAGAGTTTGTGTGTGGATAAAGGGCAGTTACTGTGACCTGGCTGTCAATGCTCTGATAATAGGCTGGCTGGCAGGTAACAAACACAAAACACACACACACACACAGACTTATTGCTAGTTGCAGAAAACACACTGAAATCACTAAATATTTTTGAGCACCAAATCCAGGGCATGCACAAAACTTTCTTCAACAAATATTGAGTGCACTCAATTTCAGTTTGAAGACGGGGTATTGTGCTTTTTGGTTCCTTTTATACAGTTCTCTGGTACCCCCGTTGTGGCTTTCCATAGTTTACAGCTCAGAACAATCTCAATTTTTCTCACAGTGGAGTTTCAGAAAACCCATATTTTGCCCCCTACTGTCTCTTTAAAGCTGCCAACTCCACAAAAACCCCCTTCCTCTGATTGGCAAGCCATCAAAAGGCCCATCAGGCATGAAGCTCTGGGCACACCTTGGTGTTTTAGGCCCCTCCGTTCCAATGTGTGATGATCTTCATGCAATGACCGCATCATTTCAGCAAGTCTCACCAAGATCTTGTACTTTTTAAAAATAAGCTGTTAGGGAAAGTTCACAGAAGGTTTCTGAGATTTCTAAAACAAATACAGAGGTTTAAAAATCAAGCAAGTGAGGAGCAAGCATGGAGTGGCCTCACAATTAACTAGAATTGTAGAAAGTCATATTGCATTGTTAAAAAAATGGTGTCTAAGGACTAGATAAAGTCTTAACCCACTAGCAAAGGATAATTTTTATAAATATAAACTTGAAAATGGATCAAATTAGGGTTAAAAATCTGCACAGGTTTAGTTTGGACATCCAGAACTCTTACTTAAATCCATATTAAAAATAAGGGAGGGCATAATAACTTTTTTTTTTTAAGCTTCAATTCAACAATTTTAGATAACTTTGCAAAGCTGCAGACAGATAATAACTCACCTGATCTTAAACACTATCAGGTAGTTTGCCTTGCAGGGTTGTTTTCATTGTTTTTGCAGATCTTACTGTAAGTGTTTATGGTTTAAGTTTGAAATCAATAAGGCACAAAAGTCCACCAGAATTACGTCAGCACACAGGAGAAAAACATCACAGTGACGCATTTGAAACTGGAAATAATGCTTCTGGACATTTGACAGAAAGTTAGACTTATACCAAATGTTTCGTACAGTGATGTGACAATGTGTCTTTTTGCATCAGAGTGTGAATCCCCGTTGTCAGAAGTCATAAGGATAAAACCAGACACGGTTTTTACAGGAGGAAGAGTACAACACGCAAACACAGTCTCAAAGAAGTTTTCTTTTATTTTGTTTCATAACATTCATCACATAAAACTCTCCTTTTTGCATGGCTGCCCTTGAGTAACAATACATCTAAAACCTCTGGCTTTGTACCATAAAGACTCAATATATACATGAAGCAATTAGTTTTCTTATACCAGGAGATGTGTTAACATTGAAACATGTCTGCGTCTCTGTTTTGATTAATGTCTTATTGTCTTCAGAGTTCTGTTTTTATTCAACATGTTTGAGGATACAGTGCAGCTGAAAAGGAACTAGAGTATTATGAGCATCCTGCTCACTGCTCTGTAACGTGGTTATAAATCTGCAGGAAATGCTTGAATGAACTCAGCATTGCAGGATGTTATTCTGCAGGCATGACAGTCTCTACCTCTCTTTTCCTGAAAGGATGAACGGAAGTTGTGGCTCAATGCTGTTTTTAAATTTTCTCTCTGTGTTTAAAATGAAGCTGTTGTTTTTTGAAACTGTCCATCCAGATTTAAGTGGTGCTGGTGTTTCCTCAGCCCTTTGACTCTGTCACATGGAGAGCACAGTTGTTCCATTACACACTGCAGCCTCAGCTGGGGATTAGCTGTACAATAACAGACCCTGTGTTACTCACACATATGACACATATGACACAGGCGTATCCTGTAATGAGAGGAAAGGCCAGGCGGAGTGTTTCCACCTGTTGAAGATCATTCCCAGCGACAGCCCCACTCTCCTATCAGCGCCTTCTTCGTTTTTCTTCCCCCCTCATGGAGGAAAACAACTATAACAAATCACCTTGAGCTCTCATCTAGACCTTTCTCCTGTAATATGAATTCTAACCTCCTGACAGCATGGCTTCTGTTGAACTAAGCACACAAACAAGTACGCAGTGACATACAGGACATGCTCTGACAATTGGATAACACGGCCAGCTGTCCCGCCACTTTCACCTCTCCAGCTGCCTCAGTGTGTACGTTACATTAAGTTCAGATATGTGGAGGATTCTGCTTCTGTTTGCATGTGCTTGGACTATTGGCTGCATAAATAACAGACGTGGCTTCTGTGACGTAACCTGAGGGTTCATCAGTTGCCCCGTGTCTGGCATTTGGCCACAAACGGTTCCTCGAGCGAGGGGGATGGCAAAAACCAATTTCAAAGAGCAACTCTTGTTTCTTCTGATAACTTAAGAATCATATTTCCCCCCAAAAAAAGAGATTTAATCTGTATAGCAAACAGACAGGAGATGTTTATTCAGTCTTGATTTTGGCATTCGTCTACAAATTGTTGCTTTAAGACGCCAGATATGACCGTTCTTTGAGGTAAGACTGGTGCTTGGTAGAAGCACAGCCCATGGCTAATTCTTCAGCTAACATATTAGCAAGTTAAACGTATAGTTTTTTAAAAAGCAAAATCTAATGTGTGAAGAAAATAGATCAGAAATATTTACCAGTGAGGCCAAAGAAGCTAAACACAAGAGAAATACTGCAGGTTTAAAGCTTGTTCACCCGAACCTCAGGTAAGAATTTGTCAAGTGCTAGTAAACCTGGGGGGACAGAGACTTCTCCATAGCTGCCCCCTCCCTCTGGAACTCACTCCCCACTCATATTCAAAACTGCTCCGATCCATCATCCTTCAAATCTCTGTTAAAAACTCACCTTTTTAAGTTGGCTTTTAACCTGTGATTGCACTGTTGTTTTAGTCAGAATTGTTTTAATTGATGTATGTATTTATGTATTGCTTTTAAATTGTAAAGTGTCTTTGAGTTCTGAAAAGCACTATACAAGTAAAATTTATTATTATTATTATTATTATTATTATTATTATTAATAAACATCGGCTAGTTAGTTGGATAGTTGCTTGCTAGCTTCACATCTTTACAGCAATTCAGAGTCCTATGACACTGATGCACAAGAACATTTATGTGTTTTTTTGTTTTTTTTTTTCTTTTCAAAAAAGAAGGAAGTCTATAAATTTTAGAATAATTTATTGTAAATATGGTAATGTAAATAAATGATTCTGTAATGTGATACAGAACTAAAAAATGAAAAGAAACTATAATAGAAATTTTTACGCCTACACTGATGTGAAACCCATCAAAACCTGGTCTGCTCTTATTTTTATCATGATAATCATCACCATCGTTATTACTATTTTGATGATGATTTTATCATATACTTTGTCTTTATTTATTCTTAAAAAACTTTTCAATAAATTCTTTATGTTTTAAGATGAAGACTGTTATCATAAGTATCAATATCTTTTTTTTTTTTTTGCTTGTTTGTTTGTATTGTTTCTGTCCTTTTGTGTGTTGTCTTTTTTCGTCTCATTGTTTGATTTGATCATTGTCTTCCTTTCAATAATTTCTTTTCTTTTGGGATGATGATAAAACAGCACTAAACATGAAAAAAAAAAAAGTTGAATAAAGTTTAGCGTTTTACCATAGTGCCAAATAGGAATTGACTCACTTTTGGGATCAGCCTCTAGTGGATGCTTGAGGTACTGTTTTTTTTTTTGTTTGTTTTTTTTCTTCGAGGGGGGTTGCAGTAGACAGAGCAGGAAACAGGGCGAAACTGTGCAGTAACATTTAAGGAAGGTGCCACAGGTTGAATTAAAACCTGGGCTGCCCTCTGGATATCTGCCTGAACCGCTAGGCTACACTAGCATCCCAGTCTTTTTTTTTCTTCTGCATTATCTTTAAGCCCTAAAAGCTGCTACTTTTCATTAGCATAAATCTTTGAGTGCTTGTGCACATTTTGCCAATAGCCACATTTCTTAACCTTATTGCTGCAGCCATCCAGATTAAGCAGTCGCCTTTGACTCCTGCAGTCATTTTAGAAACCATTTGCAGCACACTTAGAAACACACTGACCACACACACACACGCATAAGGGAAGAAATCGAGGAAGATCTGGAACAAAGAGGAGAGAAGAGCAGATTTGGTGCTGCAGCGAGCGAGTGGGTCTCGCTAAGCTGCGCCGCTCAGCTCTTTAGGGTCCGTGGAAATGAATATGAGTCTGCCACGTAATCAGCTTATCCCGGGACCTCGCTCGCTTGCGCGGTGCCTGGCTTACGCAACGGCTCACACCATCTGAGAGCCTTTCATTTAGTTTCCATTGAGGGGGGGGCTGAGAGACTGATGCACCACATCCACAGGCTGGACTGCCACAGCTGGGCTCAGCCGCATACACCCTCGGCTGTAATCACACCCGCTGCTGTGTGTGAGGGTGAAGAGGTCACAAGAGGTTGAGTGTGAATTTGGGCTTGAATGTTTTTATTGTTCGACCTATGCGTGTTACGTCCTGCTGATACTCAAAAGGAATTATCAACAGCAGTTTCAAATCAACAGAAAATGGGTCACTGACACGCTGAGAGTGTCTCCAAATGGTAAAGCTAGTCAGCGTTCAAATACTTGGCAATGTTTTTATAAGTTAAAAACTTTAGGGCTGAATATATTATCGGTTTTGGTGTTCCTTTTAGCACTTTTATTTCGAAGTGGGTTGAACTGACTTTGACTGTCCCCCCTTCACTTCTNCAGTTGTTCCATTACACACTGCAGCCTCAGCTGGGGATTAGCTGTACAATAACAGACCCTGTGTTACTCACACATATGACACATATGACACAGGCGTATCCTGTAATGAGAGGAAAGGCCAGGCGGAGTGTTTCCACCTGTTGAAGATCATTCCCAGCGACAGCCCCACTCTCCTATCAGCGCCTTCTTCGTTTTTCTTCCCCCCTCATGGAGGAAAACAACTATAACAAATCACCTTGAGCTCTCATCTAGACCTTTCTCCTGTAATATGAATTCTAACCTCCTGACAGCACGGCTTCTGTTGAACTAAGCACACAAACAAGTACGCAGTGACATACAGGACATGCTCTGACAATTGGATAACACGGCCAGCTGTCCCGCCACTTTCACCTCTCCAGCTGCCTCAGTGTGTACGTTACATTAAGTTCAGCTATGTGGAGGATTCTGCTTCTGTTTGCATGTGCTTGGACTATTGGCTGCATAAATAACAGACGTGGCTTCTGTGACGTAACCTGAGGGTTCATCAGTTGCCCCGTGTCTGGCCACAAACGGTTCCTCGAGCGAGGGGGTTGGCAAAAACCAATTTCAAAGAGCAACTCTTGTTTCTTCTGATAACTTAAGAATCATATTTCCCCCCAAAAAAGAGATTTAATCTGTATTGCAAACAGACAGGAGATGTTTATTCAGTCTTGATTTTGGCATTCGTCTACAAATTGTTGCTTTAAGACGCCAGATATGACCGTTCTTGGAGGTAAGACTGGTGCTTGGTAGAAGCACAGCCCATGGCTAATTCTTCAGCTAACATATTAGCAAGTTAAATGTATAGTTTTTTAAAAAACAAAATCTAATGTGTGAAGCAAATAGATCAGAAATATTTACCAGTGAGGCCAAAGAAGCTAAACACAAGAGAAATACTGCAGGTTTAAAGCTTGTTCACCCGAACCTCAGGTAAGAATTTGTCAAGCGCTAGTAAACCTGGGGGGGCAGAGCCTTCTCCATAGCTGCCCCCTCCCTCTGGAACTCACTCCCCACTCATATTCAAAACTGCTCCGATCCATCATCCTTCAAATCTCTGTTAAAAACTCACCTTTTTAAGTTGGCTTTTAACCCGTGATTGCACTGTTGTTTTAGTCAGAATTGTTTTAATTGATGTATGTATTTATGTATTGCTTTTAAATTGTAAAGTGTCTTTGAGTTCTGAAAAGCGCTATACAAATAAAATTTATTATTATTATTATTATTATTATTATTAATAAACATCGGCTAGTTAGTTGGATAGTTGCTTGCTAGCTTCTCATCTTTACAACAATTCAGAGTCCTATGACACTGATGCACAAGAACATATATGTGTTTTGTTTTGTTTTGTTTTTTCTTTTCAAAAAAGAAGGGAGTCTATAAATTTTAGAATAATTAATTGTAAATATGGTAATGTAAATAAATGATTCTGTAATGTGATACAGAACTAAAAAATGAAAAGAAACTATAATAGAAATTTTTACGCCTACACTGATGTGAAATACATCAAAACCTGGTCTGCTATTATGTTTATCATGATTATCATCACCATCGTTATTACTATTTTGATGATGATTTTATCATATACTTTGTCTTTATTTATTCTTAAAAAACTTTTCAATAAATTCTTTATGTTTTAAGATGAAGACTGTTATCATTAGTATCAGTATCTTTTTTTTTTTTTTTGCTTGTTTGTTTGTATTGTTTCTGTACTTTTTGTGTGTTGTCTTTTTTCGTCTCATCGTTTGATTTGATCATTGTCTTTCTTTCAATAAATCATTTTCTTTTGGGATGAGGATAAAACAGCACTAAAAATGAAAAAAAAAAAAAATTTAATAAAGTTTAGCGTTTTATCATAGTGCCAAATAGGAATTGACTCCCTTTTGGGATCAGCCTCTAGTGGATACTTGAGGTACTGTTTTTTTTGTTTTTTTTCTTCGAGGGGGGTTGCAGTAGACAGAGCAGGAAACAGGGCGAAACTGTGCAGTAACATTTAAGGAAGGTGCCATAGGTTGAATTAAAACCTGGGCTGCCCTCTGGATATCTGCCTGAACCGCTAGGCTACACTAGCATCCCAGTCTTTTTTTTTCTTCTGCATTATCTTTAAGCCCTAAAAGCTGCTACTTTTCATTAGCATAAATCTTTGAGTGCTTGTGCACATTTTGCCAATAGCCACATTTCTTAACCTTATTGCTGCAGCCATCCAAATTAAGCAGTCGCCTTTGACTCCTGCAGTCATTTTAGAAACCATTTGCAGCACACTTAGAAACACACTGACCACACACACACACACACACACACACACACACACACACACACAAGGGAAGAAATCGAGGAAGATCTGGAACAAAGAGGACTGAAGAGCAGATTTGGTGCTGCAGCGAGCGAGTGGGTCTCGCTAAGCTGCGCCGCTCAGCTCTTTAGGGTCCGTGGAAATGAATATGAGTCTGCCACGTAATCAGCTTATCCCGGGACCTCGCTCGCTTGCGCGGTGCCTGGCTTACGCAACGGCTCACACCATCTGAGAGCCTTTCATTTAGTTTCCATTGAGGGGGGGGGGGGCTGAGAGACTGATGCACCACATCCACAGGCTGGACTGCCACAGCTGGGCTCAGCCGCATACACCCTCGGCTGTAATCACACCCGCTGCTGTGTGTGAGGGTGAAGAGGTCACGAGAGGTTGAGTGTGAATTTGGGCTTGAATGTTTTTATTGTTCGACCTATGCGTGTTACGTCCTGCTGATACTCAAAAGGAATTATCAACAGCAGTTTCAAATCAACAGAAAATGGGTCACTGACACGCTGAGAGTGTCTCCAAATGGTAAAGCTAGTCAGCGTTCAAATACTTGGCAATGTTTTTATAAGTTAAAAACTTTAGGGCTGAATATATTATCGGTTTTGGTGTTCCTTTTAGCACTTTTATTTCGAAGTGGGTTGAACTGACTTTGACTGTCCCCCCTTCACTTCTTTTTGGCAGCCGCTCGGGTAAAAGCTGCCCTCCTGAAACATGATTTATTCTTGGCTCCGGCTGCCTTTTTCACTTTACTTTTTAATGAATTTAACATCACAGATACACGGTTTGCTCCTTAATCCGCTGAGCTACCATGATGCTTTGCTTCAGCTGCTTTTATGAAACTACTTAAGGCCCATCAGAAGTCAAGATGAGTATTTTTCTTCTTTTACATCTTTTACCAAACTTGTATCTGTCAAGCGCTGCCATTTCTGTGGCACGTAGAGGAGGTGAATCAGGAGTTACAAGCAGAGCGAAGCCGCGTGTCTGAGGGAGAGTCTGGATTGAAAGAGACAGCCGGAACTTGAAGTCTGAAGGATTTTAGGAAACATTTAACTTTTTAATGAAGTGATGCAGAAACATTTTGAGCACTAAGTAATGTGTGTGCAAGTCCTGTAAGATACATCTTTGTACCTAAAAACAAAAATGTGTTTGTAAAACCTGTATGGCCTTTTCAAATCAATTTTAGAGCACCTGCTTTTCCTTGCTCAGAGTTGGAAAACACAGATTTACACTTTAATACCAGCTGTCTCACATGAGCACTGTGTCTCCAACAGCAGAAAGTGCAGGTTAGCTTTGGGCTTGTAGGTTTGACTGTGTTTCCTTTGCTGAAAGCTGCATCTTTGGTATCGAAATGAATTCATCAGCCTGGACCGTCATGGAGCCAAAATTAATGACTTTAATGTTTGGTATCAAAAATGAAATTGGCATTGAGAATAAACACTGAAACTGAAAAAAGAAACATTGGCAATGAAAAAGGGGTGTGATTAAAAAAAATGTAATGACATTGATAACACTTAGCTCTTTCTTCATCACAATTAGCCACAGGTTATCTTGCTGACTTCTACAAGCTTACACCAGCCAGCTTGTTCAAACAGACAACTGTTTTACATCAAAACTAACTTTAATCTATTCCGCTTCTTGGTAAACAACCTCCCTCAAACCCTCCCCTCTGCACCAAGAGAGTGAATGGACAGAAAGTGTGATCACAAAAGAAAAATGTGTGAAATTGGCAAATTTTGATAAAAGCAGTCACAGGTTTGTAAAAAAAAAAAATGAATTTGGGACTACAGGGTTAAGTATTTGTAAGACAAACAACCCAGAAACAAGATGCTCTTACTGTGTATCAGGAGCAGGAGAAAAAAAATTAATTCACATAAATATCAGGATTTCTTTATTTGTTTGTTTATAAGTTTTTTAAAAAGGTTTTGGTCAAATATATATTTTTCTTGATGTAAATGTTCATTTTCTCTTCAAAGCAGGTTTACAAAAACTGAGCAGTAACTCCTGGTTCAAATATATTGCTGCTGAATGAATCTTAAAAACTGACTCACATTATTCAAATTTGTCACTGGTGTTAATGAAGTGAACTGAAAATCACAAAAATAGGCAATATCATAGAATTGCAAATTAAATTAAATCTGCACCCAAAAAGTTGCAAAAGAATCAATATGGGAGAAAAGCGTATCTGTGGAAACTGACTTCCATTCTTGATCTCATTCAATTTTTCTTGAATTGTTCACAGTCAGATTTGGGTTAAATTACTGTAATCTTGAACTAGCTTCTCCTCAGATTTCACTGAGGCAAACACACCAGATGAAGATGTTTCTTGGTTTATGTGTTATCATCTGTTTACTTGCATGACCAAGAAGTTTCATAGTGAAACTAGGTGGTTTTAATAAATACAGTTTTCCAAGTTTGTGTTTCGAATTAGACACTCTTGCTGCTTGATGATGTGACAGATTTGCAACTTTTTTGACACAAATCTGCAGCTTTAATCTTGTAATTTTGCTGTTCATCTCCATTATTGATATATTCATCTATGAATTATTTCTTCTTTTGTTTTAAAATGTCCCCGATAAACTGCTGTTGATTCCTCCGTCTTGCAATCCAGAGTAGCACTTGTGTTTCTTCTGTGGCTACACTTCCTCCTCTTTGGTAATCGTTGTAAGCATTTGCCCTTTTGATCCTGCAGACCTGAAACTGAAACTTGACATTTAATGCTCCTGCAGACGTAAACAAAAATGAGTTTGGTGTGTCGGTAAGATTTTATACAGCTTTTACTCAACAACTTGTCAGTCAAAAATATGACCCATAAAAGCGCTGAGATGACTCGGAGGAAGAACACAGATGGATAGTACAGTGAGTTTAACGCAGTGCTGTAAAATCAGTTGAAGATTAGAGATGAAGGCATTCTTGATTAAGCTGAGGAGGGGGTGTTAAATACAGAAATAAGCTCACAGATTTGATTTTGCTGAAGTCAGACCTCATTAGTTTGGTTTATTTCCGTTTGATTCAAAGCACCCTCGCATCTGTTATCATCAGAAAGAGTCTCATGTGCTGCCTTCACCCTGCTTGTCTCAAAGCAGCGTTTAAAAGCCCACAGAGATCTGCATCCATCTTTTTACACCAGTGCATCTTTATCCTTATACAGTCATGAAAACCTCTGAATCTCTGCGATGTGAAAACACAGCTGTGTGTTAAAGTATTCAGACATCACGTAAGCTTGTTTGCAGTCGAACGCATTCTCCACCACAAGCCACGACCACAATTCTCTTCCTGTAAATGCAGCTGAAGTGTTTGTTTCAGGTGTTGGTGTAATGTGTGTGTGTACACAACAGAAAGCTCTGATGCTGACACACATCAAAGAGTGCTGATTTGAGTGGAATCTCCCTTTAAAAAGAAATTCATCCTCTTTACCCCTCTGTTCATCAGAAGTGTGTCTGAAGCACACCCTCCTGGTATGTTGATTGGGTGTAATACAAAACCTGAGGGCTTTATTAGGGTCTTTTTTGGTGCGGAGTCCAGACGAGGAGCGTTTGGAGTGATGCTGCACCCACGTCTCCCGTCTGGAGGAGTAACAAAGGAGGCTTTCTGCTCCTCAGTTTAGCCCTCTCTGGTAACAACAGCACCACGCTCCTCCACTCGATGAGCTCTGACTCTCAGCGGCGCGCCTCGCACAGCTTGCTGAAATGCAAAAAGTGGTCGAGAACAAACAGAGAGCAGGTGCATCCAGCGGAAAGAGAGAAAGAAAGTCAATTTATACAGGCTGATACATATGCAGACCTGTGAGCGCAAGGATCCTGCTGGTTTTGTTGCAGCGATACAACCAGACAGGAGGTTGAAGTTCATCAGGTTTTGTGTACTCGCTCCAGGTGTCTCTTTTGAAAGCAAACAGGTTGAAGGTTGTGTTTGCTTGTGGGATCAAAATAAACATGTGACAGATTTTTTAGTGAGGTCAAAAACTTTGCAAATACATTTTTATCTACAGACTCCCAAAAATCTTCAGTGTGAATGATCAACACCCATAAATAGTGAGAAATATGTATCCAGTGTAATCTACTGATTTACCTCCTTAGATAAGGTGACCAAACGTCTTCTTTTGCCCAGACATGTCCTCCTTTACAGAGATGGAACTATGTCTGGGGGGATTTTATCAAATTTCCCAGAATGTCTGGGTTTTTCTTTGTTTGTTCTACAGACCATTGTTTTGATGCACCAATCTGTCAAGGTGTTGAACACTCAGGAAAACATTCTCTGACTGTTTGCGCTGCACTCTCGAGCAGTACTGATGTTGGAATGCACTTTTACAAGTGGTACTTTCCAGCAGTACCCCTCTTTTTGTTGTGGTTTTTAGGCCACTGGTAAGTAAAATTTAAAGATGAGAAAATGTTGTTTTCAGATTAAGTCAAAAATCTGTGAAAAATTGTCAAATGTTGAACGAAGAAGTCAAAGTAGTGAGATAATAGTGGAAATTATGAGATTAAAAAGCTACAATTTTGAGCTAAATAGTCAAAATTATGAAATACAAGTCAATTATTAAAACAAAAAGTAAACATTTTGAGATGAAAAGTACAAATTTGAGGCAAAAAGTAAACATTTTGAGCCAAAGAAGTAAAAAATTTGAGCTAAAGAAAGTCTAAATTTTGAGATGAATAATCAAAATTGTTTGACAGAAGTTGAAAATTTTCACTTTGTGTTTCAAAATTTTGCCTTCTTTTGTAAAAACTTTGACCTAATAAGTGAAAAAAAAAGAAATCTCAACCAAGCGGGTTTTTCAATTTTCTTTTTTTTTAACTCCCAGAAACACTGATATTATTCATGTTTACATTGTAGAAAAATGTTTTGATTAAGAAGCTACTTTGTCGTCCTTGAGTTTCTTTAGGTATTTTCTCGAAGAGGTTGGGTAGGTGGTTCTCTTTTTAGGGACTATATAGTCCTCAGAATATGGTCACCCTATAGGCCATGTCCATGTTTATATATTACGCTTGTCATCCACTAATTTTGATTAGCCTTGTTAGTTTCACCTGTGTTCACACCTGTTGCTCTTTACCCAGCTTGTATTTAGTCTTACAGCCTCATGCTCCTCAATTGTTACCTTGACTCTATGGTTTCTTTGTGTTTTCTGTTTGATTATTTTTGTGAATTCAGCTCATAGTTAAAGTACAACCTCGCATGACATTATTTAGCTCAATGTGGAGCAGTGTGCAAAGAGACAGGCAAATGAGCTGACATAACGAGATGCACGGCTAAAGAAAGAGCTGTCAATACAACGAAATGTATCCCAGAGGGCAAGAATGAAGGAAAATCAAAGTTAGTGATGTCCATCTTCAAGCTACATGAGGGTTTCAGCTGACACCTCACTCGGAGCAAATGTGGCCCAGCTGTCTGAGAAGAAGCACTCCCAGGTGTCTAGCAGCAAGTATTCAGCAAAAAAAAGAGTCAAGAAGGAAAGGCGTGCTCAAAGATGAATATTAAAGCTAATGGAGGCAATGAAATAAAGGAGAGATTTCAGTATTAACTCCACTTAGCTCCATAAGCACCATTTATCTATCATTTCCACTCCAACTTGCCACGTTAGGTGTACAGCTTCCCATCCCATAACACTGTGTAAAAGTCTAATTTGGTGCTAATAGGCCACTGTCTGTTTTTATAAGCAGTTGAATGCAACCACTAGAATTTTACAAGGGAGTGGTTTCTCTGGGTGCTTTAGCAAGAAATGCAATTTTCTCTATGAAGGGTTTGGTTAAATGAGTGTGGGGGTGCTGGCTGCTGGGTGGTTGGTGGTGTGACTCAGGGTGGAGTCAAGGTCCAAACATAACTACTTCAGCAGTTCTCTGCTTTAAACAAACTGTAATCTGTGACAGGGCCCACACAGAGCATGAGCAGATAGGTGGAGCTCAGTGCAGTCATTGTGTGAAATGACCTCACCACATTAGTACCATGAACTCATTTTAGATACAACTTTGTGGGAGTGAAATGCCTTGTGTGTGTGTGGCAAATTTCAGATTTCCAAGACAACAGGAACACTATCAACAAACGCTCTTGGACCAGATGTGGCCACAAACACATGTTATACGTCCTCTGACAGATGAGTCAAGTACCTTTCGTGTTTAGATGGATCTGTTTCCGCCCTGACTGTGGTTGGGCCAGTCCAAACTATTTAGCTAATACAGAGAAGCGTCAGGGATACATCTGTTATATTTGTTTTTATGTTCAACCAAATGCCAAATGAACTGGGTGTTACACCTAGCATCCTCGCTTAGCTGCCTGTGGTCTGTGTTCATCGATAAATACCTTTGTGAGCTGGAAATTAGCCAAGATGTGCCAATTTTATCACAGTAGTAACTATCAATGGTAATGCTACCCCTCGCGTTGCCTTCAGACTTAATAACAAGATGTAAAATTTTCTCCAAATTCTTTTGCTTCCCCTTTTTAGTGAAGATGTTTCTCACATATCCATACGTAAGCACAATTAATTTTGTACTATATGGTATGATAGACCTTATTCACATAAAATTTGACCTATTTATTTATTGAAAAAAGCAGAAATTTTGATATAATTTTTTTCTGTGAGGTTATAATCATACATATGCAACAAGATGATCCCAATTTTTCACATTATTTTCAACAACAACAATAAAAAAACTCCACATATTCGAATCAATGAAGAGAAATCAAATCATGTAAGTAGGTTTGGGTATCGACAACCGCTTCCTGTTAGGAATTGATAATAAATGGTTCAATCCATCGATATCGTTAGTGTTCTTGCTTAACGGTTCCTCTTAACGATTCTTTATGCCGCAGCGTTTGGACCTAACGTCCTCTGCTCTGCCTCAGTTAGACTCACTTAGCAGCTAGAAAACAGTTTCAGAAAACTCTGATTCAGGATTTTCTGCCTCAAGTTTTACTTTAGAAACAGAACACACAAAGACACGTACATTACTGTCTTACAAGAGATTCATATTCAATACATTTTACATGTTATAAATCTCCTATTGTACCAAAAACGATATAGTAAATATTGCGTTAGCTCGATGCTAGCAAGATATGGGAAATCCCATTGACGTGCTAGCGGTTAGCATGCATCGCTATAGCTTCTGTGACAAAACAGAATTTCAACTTTTATCACAGAAACATGTCACGATTACTCTTTTAGAGCAACACAGAGAACTCTAAATGTCCAAATACTAACAGGCAGATGTTTTCCAACAGGAGGATTAAAGAAAAGTTGTTTTTAGACTTTTCTTCTTCTGTCATTTAATGGCAGATCGCAAACAACATTGAGGTTTATACCGCCACCTACTGTACAAGAGTGTGTAACATCATGTCCCCACCTTTAGATTCTAATCATCATTTTTGTCTCTCTCAGAAAACTTAAAAGTGCTTTATTTTACAACTCTGATCTTTTTTCAGTCAATAACATGAGAGGAAATAATACATTATGTTTTGTGGCGTGTGATTTTTTTACTTATTCATTTATTCATGTCTTGAGATATCCAGATCCAGTGACCAATTTAAGACTTACGAACTTATACACATAATAAAATGTTGCTGTCAAAGAAAACCTGTAAAATCCTACTTTAGGAATCAATGAGAGAATCGATAAAATCTTATCAGTACCCATCCCTACATGTAAGGCTGCTAAAGGCGTATCACAATGACAACATAAAGCCTTAAAACGAGCGTAATAACCGTTCATTAATGAACCCACAAAAAGAAATGTGCTTCATTGAAATGCAAAGAAGCTGGTTGTTCCCAACACAGTCCAGACATTTAATTTCAACATTAAATTCGCCTCTGACAGAACAAACACCAGTTCACATTGCTTTATTTTTTTGTTCCAATGAAGAAACAGTCACAGATACTGCATTGAAAAATAAAAGCTGTAAAGCAGGATGTAGCATGCAGTGTTCATAGCACGCTTTTGCTGAGATCTCATATTAAAATTGTGAACACTGCTGGTGAGGAGGCAGCCGTGGTTCAATCAACACATTATTAAACTCACTGCTGTGATATCATAGCAGTAGCTCCTCTTTCCCCGACAGTTCAGACTGCTGGAGCGGTATTATGGTGAAGCAGTCAGTCAGCGCTCTGTTTATAATGAACATGCGATCACAGGCTACTGAGAGATGTTTCTATTTGCGGGCACAGAAAGAAAATGCGACATTATTAACTCTTTTTATCCACATATGGTTGCATTTCTCAAACATTGAGAGTTTGGAAAAAGGGAAAACAACACTCTTACGCTTTGATTCAACAACATGGAGAAGAAGTCTTGATCTCAGGATTCGTTTCTTTTACACCCTGAACTCTGGTGCCAATAAAGAAGCCGACATAAGTTAGAGGTTTCTCTTGCTGAGATCTTTCCTCTGAAACAGGTTGGCATCCGAATATAGATCCATGTGATGAGTATTAGACTTCTGCCTTCATTTAACAACCAGGAGGAAGCGCTCAAAACAAAAGGGAGGCAGGGAAAGAGACAAAGAGTGAGAGCACCAGAAGATTATCCGATGTTCCTGTGAAATGGGAGGAAAAAATGTATTCATATTTCCACGGAAGTAGAGAAATGAAAGATTATTCACATTCTAACACCCACTCTTTCCCACACTACAAATGTGATTTACAGTCAGTCGTTACCACTAGCTGCGGGTAATAAGAGGACTGGGAAAGCTCAGAACTGCATTATCATAAATAGAGAAGCGCTCGGTACCTGCAAACACAGAAAAGTGCCATTAAAGAGCGTGTGAACCCCGTGACATATCTGAATAACTAGCAATAGAGGAGCCAGGAGCACATTCAACTCACATTCGTCTTCTTTATGAAATGTGTCATTGCAGCACAACAACTGCTGCTCGTCAAAGTAATTGTTACAAAAAAAGAAAAGAGTGAAATACTCTGCAGAGAGGAGAAATATGCACAGCCCATCTCCAGCACTCTGGATTATCAGCAGCCTCGGTCTTTCACAAGAGGTGGACGTATTTATTTTTCATGATGTTTTGGAGGTGAAAAGTGCATCGCAAAGCAATAAGTCAAAACAGGAAAACAGCAGAGTCTGTGAGTGTGTGTGAGTGAGTGTGTGTGTGTGTAGCAGTGTGTCTAAGGCTGCCTGGATGACATTGCTCGCCTCCTTCTTTAGCTTCAATGTGTCATTTCTGTCTGTTTCTTATTTTTAGGCCTCGTTTCTGAGAAAAGTCTGAGATGATCCAGCCACTGACCCCGCTGTGCACAGTAAGACAATGTACAAAAAAATAACCATGATGCAATGTATTTTCCTCAGCAATAAGACTAACTGGATCCAAAAAAGTAAAGTTTTCATGAGTTGACAAGAAGAAGAGGTATGCAGCTAAGATAAGATAACATAAGATAATTCTTTATCCCAGGAAAATTTACATTTTTGTTTACATTGCAGCAAAGAGCACAGATTGCAAACATTAAGGGAATAGCTGTACACAGTGTAGTAAAAAGAGAAAAAGAGATTAAAAAATCAACAAAGTCAAAATGCTGGACCAAACGTCTGCAGATTTCCAAACCTCTTTGTATTCATGTGATAGATTGACATCCTTGAATCAGTTTGTAAACTGCTGAAAAAGATGAGGTCTGGATCTTCTTACTGGTTCAGAACACATCAAAGAGGCGGGCCTCAAACACCAAGGACCGCCCAAAAGCTCTGCCTCATGGGAAAGAGGGGTTTGTTGAGCAGGAAGCTTTAAAGAAACAGCAGCTAAAACAAAGTCTTCTCTAATAAAATATGAAAATAGGAGTTACGAAGGCATAGTTTGGGTGGGGAATTCAGTAATTCAGTAATAATTATTACAAGAAATATATGGTCACATGACTCAAGCTTTCCATCATTCACACTCTACACTTCATTCCAAAAGCAGTCAATGGATATTGGCATGAGAGAGCATGCAAAGCTTTTATTAAAAAATAAAGAAAGAAAGAAACACCGACCTTAATTATATGTATTATGTTAACTGGTACCATATAAATGTTAAAGTTGGTTGGAAGCAATAAGTTTTTGGGGTAATGATATTAATAGTATCAGTTAATATTTTTGTTTTCAACTAACTCAATGCATTTAGATGGAATCAGCTGACATAATAAATTCAATAAAAGTCAGTGTTTAAATTATTTTGAGTGCAGCCATAATGTAGCAGAGATGGACCGGACATGGATCTGGTGGAAGTGTAAGATAACTCAATAATGGTTTCCAAATTTGTGAGGTAAACTGGAGTTGCTTCACAGTTTCCAGGGGCATCTTTTTTATTTAATCTTTATTTTACCAGGAGTTTTCCCATTGAGATAAAACAAAAACTCTTTCACAAGGGTGTCCTGGTCAAGACAGCAGCGCATGATGTTTCATAGTCTGCCATACAGTCAATGTCACATAAAAACAACAAGAGTTAAGTCCATAAAATGATAGTAAAACAATCACATTTAGAATGATAATGTTTTATACATTTATCCAACGCCCTGGGAAAAATCTCTTGATGCTGTATTATAATGTCAACTTAAAGCTGTCTTCCACACCCAGGAACTTGGAGGGTCGAATTTTACTTGAGTATCAAAAAGTACGTAACAACAGGAAAGAGGCTCCTGGAGTTCAGGTGTGACAAACAGACAGGCGAGAGAATGAAACAAGTCTTGAGACAAGACCAGAACACAAAAGTCTGATCTAACAGAAAAGAAATCAAACTGAGCTGGAAAAAAAGACGTTAAACTTTGCCGCAAAACAGGTGTATGAGGGTAGATGAGTCCAGGTGGGTGATAGGAGGCAGTGAGCCGGTGAAGTTAATGTGGCATTTAATCAAACAGGAGGGAAACAAGGGCAGAAACATGACCAGACAAATGTGGGGTGAGAATGGACGATGAAGAAGGGGAAACACTTAAAAAATACAACGATATGCTGTTTCTTTTTGTTAAATACAAAGGTGCGTGGATTTCCTTCATGTGCAGTTGTGTTTTTGAGGCCCTGGGCTGGCATGCGTGAATTTTACTCTGGATTTCATCAGACGGACAGGAGGCCAGGAGCGACCAGTCAGCCACTAGCAAGCTTAGTCTGTGTGATTACAGCCCCCTTCTCATCCATGGCCCTGTATTTGTGGTGTGGCCAGCGAGAGATTAATGGGTTGAAAGAAAACATCAGCAAAGCGCTACGCTCCGTGCTTACCTCTCTGATACTGCCCGTTTGAGCGTGCCGCCCTCACTCTTTTCTCACTCTGCCTCCCTCTTCCACCGAGCTCAGAAATCCATGTGTGAACTCATCTTCTAGCGTGGGGGGGGCGATTTTTGAAGGACGTCTTAATCACTATCGCTTTAGGTCTTGCTGCTTAATATGGAGCTAATCTGGCTATTGGAGATTAAAAAAAATTGCAGACTGAGCCCAATTTATGCAGTTTAGAGCCAAATATAAGCAGAAAATATGTTTTTGCTTTTAGAGAAAGGTGCACAATACATCTGTTCATCTACTGTGTGCAATAGAAGAGACTATCCTTCTTTTTTAAGTGCTACAGGTGTCTCATCTTGCACCAATAGATCCAAACTTAAGTCAAAAAGTGTCCTCAGTTGTTTCCTAAGGACAGATTTTCACCTTGTTTTTGAAAGAGCAGCTTTTCAAGAAAACTTTAAAGAAACAGGTGACTTACACGACAGCTCGGCAAAAGGTTAGCGGCATTTCTTCAAAGCACCTTAACAAAGGGCCGTGTGACTGAACTGTTTTGTGTTTGGTTTCACCCTGAAGTCAGTATATATGGGTGCTAATGTACCTGTCACCTGAACTGTGGACCTCTCTGAAGTGGGATGTCTAAGAAAGGACTTTCTGCACAAACAAGTCAATATCCAACCTTGCACACATGTTGGCCATGGATGGGTATAAGGGTGAGAAAGAGGAGTTATAGCCTATGAGGAGAGGTTGTTTTCTCCTCTTAAACTTACAGGAAGGCAGGTGTGACGTACAGTAGAGCAGGAAAAATTCTTTTAAGTATCTTATTAAATTCAGCTCCTCAGATGAATGCCCACCTCCAGCAAAATGGTCAACACTGTAATTGAAAAGATAATGCTGTTTTTACTTCAATATTCTAACGGCCTAACTCAATAGTGTACATTTTTTTAGTTCAGCTTATTAACATGATTCAGATCATTAGTTTAAGAAGGCGGTGGTACTCATAGCCATTACCATAAAGACAATTCACATCTTCAGCTTCTGAAAATTCACTCAAAACCATCTTCTATAGGAAAGCTTTTCTAAATTCCTTAAGAGGGGGTATTGTAGCTTTACATGATAAACAGCTATAACAATGCTGGTGTTTTAGAAAATCCATATTCCAGCCTCTATTTGAAACTCCGACTACTGTCTCTTTAAGGCTCACCACCCCACAAACCCCCTTCGCTCTGATTGGCCAGTCCCCTTAAGGCCTGACAGTAACAGAGCTATAAGCAGACCTTGGTGTTTGAGGCCTGTACCTTCAACGTGTCATTAAACAAGTAGGAGATCCGTATGTGATGACCTCATTATTTCAGTAAGTCTCAGGAAAATCTTTAGGAGATCTTGTGAAGATCTTGCGCTGTTTTCAGAACAAACCATTTTGAGTAATTTACAGCCAGATTTAGAAATTTCTACAACAGATGAATATGTAGCCATTCAGTAATATGCAGACGTCCAGCATTGTTATTTTAAATCAATTTTTACAATACAGGAAAGCAGAATACCCCCTCTTTAAGTAATAAACTTGCCGTTGAAGTGGCCTTGTAAAATAATGATTTTCAGCAAAAACTTTAGGATTTCCTAAAACTGAAAGTTCTTGGTACTTCAGTTTAAAAAGTATCCCTGGTTCAACTACAACAGACAAGCGGGCAAACTAACATTATCAACAATGGTTCTGTAACACAAGACACATATGACACTGAAGTTTTCATTTAAACTGGACACATTTCTCTCCATCTCTTTAAACGCCTTGAGCTAAGTCAGGGGGATAATTTCAAACATTTGGAAGCAATATGTATCACATTTTATTTAAAACAAAAGCCTGGACTGGAGGGTTAAGACTCCATACGCCTCCACCCTGCTTTACCGAACAGACATGTGGACCCCATTCACAAACTTAGAGGTCTTCCACATCCACTGACTTCAAAAGCTCTTTGGCTTGACTTCAGAAGATCAAATTCCTCATACCAAAAATTCTTTGCAGGACCAACTCCTTCTGGAAGAGCAAACAAAAATCTGCACTGGGCTGCGTGCATGCCTGACCACCACAAGCCGGGGAAACTCAGCGATGCACAACTTTGCAGGTGGACAAAGGAGGTTTTGTGAGGACAGCACCCAGACCTCCTGCAGCGTCACAACGTTAACCTCATCCATCTTCAGAATTTGGCACAACATGGAGAACACCTGTGTAAAAATGTCCAAAAACGTGCACCACACCATCATACCCTCAGACTTGTAGACTCTCTTCTCTAACTTGTGGACCCATCTGATCAATTTCTACAACCTCAATTCCAATGAAGTTGGGAGGTGGAGTAAAAATTATGAAAACACAGAATACAATGATTAGCAAATCCTGTTTAGCCTATACCCAATTGGGTACCCCACAAAGACAAGACATTTATGCTTCAAACAGATACATTTTGTCGTTATATGCAAATATTCACTCATTTTGAATTCAATTCCAGAAATATGCTCCTAAAAAGCTGAGACAGGGGCGCAGGTGGCCTAGTAGATATGGCCGCGCACCATGAGGTTTACCCTCGAGCGGGTGGCCCAGGTTTGATTCCCGCCTGTGGCCTGTTTCCCGCATGTCATTCCCCACTCTCTCCCCCTTTCCCACTCTATTCACTGTCCTCCTCTGTCCAATTAAAGGCAGAAAAAAAGCCCAAAAAATATCTTTTAAAAAAAGCTGAGACAGGGGCAACAAAAGACTAAGAAAGTTGAGGAATGCTCAAAGAACACCTGTTTGGATCATTCCACAGGTGAACAGGTTCATTGGAAACAGGTGAGTGTCATGACTGGATGTAAAAGAAGCATCCCTTAAAGACTCAGTCGTTCACAGTGCAGGATGAGGCAAGGTTCCCTACTTTGTGAAAAACTGCGTGAGCAAATTGTCCAACAGTTTGAGAACAGTATTTCCAAACATACAAAGCATTTAGGGATTTCATTATTTTAAGTCCATTATATCATCGAGATTCAGATAATCTGGAGAAATTTCCATGTACATACAGTGATATGAGCAATATATGCTGCCGTTCAAGTACCTTTCTTTCAGCAAGACAATGACACCAAGACACATTCTGCACGTTTTACAACAGTGTGGCTTTGTAGTAAAAGAGTGCGGGTAGTAGACTAGCCTGCATGCAATCCAGACCTGTCTCCCATTGAAAATGTGTGGTGCAATATGAAGCGCAAAATACTACAATTAAGACCCTGAACTGTTGAACAACTGCAGTCGTACATCAAGCAAGAATGGTAAAGAATTACAGCTACAAAGCTTTAACAATAAGAGTCTCAGTCCTTCAGTTCCCAAATGCTTAAGTCTATCAGTTTGAATGATAAATATATGTTTATTGGTGTGTATTCAATTGAATTTGTTAAGTAACTGAGTGGACTTGGTCGGTGTAGGTGGTGGTAAAGGTTTTTTTTTTGTCTTGTGCTTTGTCAGTTTTGTCAGTTTTTATTTGTTACTGTCACTGTTTGTTGTGTTGTTATGCTCTTTTTTGTATTTGTGGGACCCCCTTGAAAATGAGATGCTGCATCTCAAGGAGCTTTCCCTAACACATTCAAAATTCAAAAATTCAAAATCAGGATTAAAAAGGATTTACAAATCACTTTATTTTGTTTTTATTTCTGTTTTACGCAACGTCCCAACTTCATTGTAATTGGAGTTGTATTATCATTTCCTTTATGTAAATCTTTACATTAACTAAACATCAAGTGTGGTCCTTTGAACAGCTGCTACATAAACCACAAGATAACATAGACGTCACTCAGAAAATACAACGATCTGGAGTTCACTTCCCCAGAGTTCAAATGCAAACCAAGTGCATTGCAGCGTATCTTCCCTCCGATAACACGAGGCCTGGATGGAAGCTGTACATGACAGGAGCCCATCACAGTGGAGTACAGATCAATTAGCTGGAGGAGCAGCAAATGGATAAAGCATGAGGAGTGGATGACCTAAAGGAAGAGCGTGGGAGGGTTGGATTGATGGGTGGACAGTGGTGGAATCGCCCACGGAGCCACTTTGTAAAGATAACAGAGTGGTATCGGTGCAGGGGGGAGGACGAGGAGGGGAATCACAATCTCCTCCCGGATGCTGGAGGCGCTCATGTGCATCTTTGAGTGTGTATGTTTCATACATACGGATGCAAACTTTCTCTGCAGACCGCCTCCATCCATCCTGCTGTCACAGGCTTCAAAGTCCTGAAGCTAACGGGACGGGACCACCACGGTTAGTTAAGTAGAGACATGATCCATGTCCTGATCACAGAAGAGGACAGGAGGCGAAAGGGGGGGGGGGCTGGTGGTAAAAGGAGCAAGAGGAAAGAGAGAAGGTGAAGATCTTGTGTGGAATTGAGAGAGACAAAAAGGAAAGAAATGAAGAGGGAGAGATGGAGGATGGAGAGCAAGAGGAAATGACAGCATGTCTTCAGAGAGGTGCTGGTCCCTTTTGAAGAGGACACGGGCGCTGCTCAATCACAGCGAACTTCAAAGGCTCTTCATTAAAGCCTTGCCTGGAGACGGGAGCCCCCACCTTCACTCCTCATCCTCCTCATCCCTCTTTTCTCCACTCACTCTCTCTTTTTCTCCCCCTTGCCTCCTCTATGCCATTAAAATCAGCAGGTAGAGAAGCAATGAAAGAGAAGAGGAGCGAGGAGGAGACAAAAGGACACAAAGACAGAAGGATCAACCATGCAGGAAAACAGAAAAGCCACGTCTGTCGAGTCAAACGGGCGATGTCTTTTCTTAGAATCTGTCTCCCTTTGTTGTCGCTGGAGCTCAATCAGCGGTGTTGTCTCGCTCTCCTTCTTCAAGGCTTGAATGAGTTGAGTCAGAGATGGATGAAAAGGTGCGCGCAGGCTTGAGTGAAGAATCAGAATAGAAACAGAGAAGAATTCATCACAGCGTTTGAAGCCTGCTGCGGCAGGGTGATGATTCACATAACTTATCAGGCGTCACATGAAGACATACCGATCCCAAATAGTCAATCTCAGGAGGAAGAAATTGTGCAATTGGTTCAAGTGTTTGACGCAAAACTACGGCAAAATGCTGCTGTGCATCGTAAAATTCTCATCCTGTTTGTCTGATTTTGTGAAATCAACCACAGGATATTGATATTTCTACTGATGTCTTTGGTAGGTACGTCCCATGAATTCATCAGGCCACCTCTTGTTTGTCAGTGAGTTCTCCTCACTTCACCATTTTGAACAGAAGTCAAGAATTTCAGATGTTTGGTATTCAAATTTGAGTTTGCACACTTTGATGTAAAAAAAAAAAATCAACAACATAGCCACAAAAACATTTTTTCTGCAGCCAAATTAAAGGAAATAACTGTAATTTTTGTTCAATCAAAGTAAATAACTGTATTTTGTTTGGTTACCCGGTGAGGACATTCTTAGTGATCTTGAAAAATTCTCACTTCTAAATAAATGACTGATTATAATCCACATTTTAATTAGATTATCAGCACTGAATGGGACTGTAAAGGGGTGGGAAGTTACTTGTTACTTTTAGAAAGTTTCCAAAAAATTTCCATGGGAATTTTAGGGTAGGAATATGAAAGAATTTCAGGGTTTTGTTGCTGCCAACTTAAATGAATTTCATAATACATGTTTTCAAAAAACTCTTAGAGGCTAGCAGTGGCAAATATTTATACCGATGTTCATTACAGTTTGGCTCAGTTAGATTAAATTCCTGAAAATTCATTTTAATGTCATTTAAAACTATTGTATTAGACATGTTCGCGTTTATGTTTACATATAACAAACCCAAAGTTTTGACATTCTTACATGTATATGAACAGGTAAAAGCAGTTCATATGAATTCCTGACAATTCCCTGTAAAATTTTGCTCATTTCAGACAACTCCCATGAAAAGCTTCCAACTTTGAAAATTCCACAAATTTTGCAACCTTAGCACCAAGAGGGGTGATCTCTAAATGGTATTTATCTGTATCTATTGTCAGGTAGTTTACGACTGTAGTGACTTACAGCAGGTGAAAGTTCACTTAAAGTAAATATCTGTTATTTGAATGAATAACAGTAAATAACCAAATTGTTTAAAAAAGAGATAATAATTTGCTTTACTATTTTTCAGCTTATATGAACAGGACATTTGAATTTTCACACATTGACATGTAGTTTTGGTTGGAGATTTTGCACTTACTGGTGGATTGATAATAACAGAAACATGGAAAAAATCTTTTTGGTAATCAGCGATATTCTGTTAATTAAAGGCAGCAATGGAAAAAAAAGCTAAAACTATTAATTTGCCAAAAAGTTTACATTGTTGAATGTTTTTCCCATCATACTGAGAGAGAAGCACAGCTGATCATTAGCAGGATGGGGTCGAACATACAGGGAATCCTCCTGAGAAACACGCTTCAGTCAACAAATTGGGAGTCAAACAAAAAAAAAAAAGTGTCATTTTGCTTTGATTGGACACAGGCGTCAACTTTTGTCATGCGGGATAACAAATACAGACTCTGTTTTTGTCACAATGAAATAACAAATTTGACACAAATGATGATGTGTAGCCATGATGGAAGCAGTGGTAGAGAGATATAAAGAACACATCTAATGAGAAAGTCTTACAGCTGAATTGCCAGGAGCCAGTTTTTGCCTCACAATGTTTGCCCAGACTGTCACATCATCGGCATTGTGGGTATACAGCTGCTACAGAGAGCTGTCAGATCTGCCAATTAGACGTACAGCTACACTGACATCAAAGCTGCATCAGTGTTTATTATTGATGATTGCATCGCAGTGGCTTCAGGTTAGTCTTTTGATGCAAACAGAGCCAGCAGTTGTTGCTTTATGGTTCGGTGTTTCTCTTACCTTCTAATCAAATATGACTTAAACAGATCCATTACAATACATTGTAAAGGTTTTTATAAGACTTTTGTTTGCCTGTGGTACAGCTGAAGAGAGTCAAGGAGCGTTGGGAGAGAAAGGGAGGTGATATGAACGAAACACTGTCACGACCAGGAAGTGACCCTATGACTATGAAAAGTGAAGAAAAACGATTGGACTTACGCTAATTATTCTATCCAGGAGCAGCCCAAATCGCACAGTTAAAGTAGTTCATATAGTTTACATCCCACCTCATGTCCTGGTTTAAGATCCTTGGACCTGGTAGACATTCCAGAAAACACCAAATCTCCAAAGCCCTATAGCTCCATGAGTTTTCTGCGGCTCTGACCACAGGAAGAACCGGGCAGATCATTAACACTCAGGGGGGAGTCTGTCTGTTAATGATCTGTCCAGCTTGTCCTGAGGAAAACACATCCTCCCCTCACAGAAGGAGCTTTCAGTGTCGGTCACCCATCACTGCACCCATCACAGGCAGATTAATGTGACGGGACAGAGACCCTGATGCATTCAGCTGCTGTCGTCAGATGAATTCTTGTTCACATCACAACAAATAAATGATGAACAAAGTCATCTAAGGACTAACAAATATTTGGTCTGGCACCCCTACTTGTGTTCATCAACCCCTGTTTCTTCTTTCCATCCACATTAGACTTCAAAGACGCATCCCCTTCCTCGGCCCCCTGGTCAGAACATCCTGGATGGATGATTTATTTGGAGATATGAGGCTTTCATCAAACAGCGCCTCAATGATTATGAGAACAAAGGCAGCAGTGCAAAGCCAGGTCTTGAGAAAGGTCTGCAGGAGTTCATGACTTTACTGTGATGAATGTATAATCAAAGAATAGAAAAGATGGGATCAGCATGTTCGGGAACTTTTGACTGAAACGTATATGTGTTTTATTAGCAAATGAATCCACAACCTTTACCATCAAAACTCAACTTCTCCTCCTAAGCTTTGATCTTTACTGGAACATTATGGACGTGTCTGCAGTCATTCACCATTCACTGTACGGCTTAAGTTTCACTAGGTGAGATACTCAATGTGCTGCAGAGTGAATAGGTGCAGATGCAGTCCATGTTACGAGACCTTAACACTCCTAAAACCCTTAATTCAAACCATCTCTGAATAAGTGCGCCAGACCCAGAAAACCCAGCGTTCCCATGGGCTCATGAGCACAAATCCATATGACTTTTCCTCCCCATAGCTTCAGATCTAATTAGTACATAATGGCTATAAACGTTCCCATTGCAGGGACTCTAATCAAAAACAAAACTTCCATTTTCCCCCAATGGACCTCCAATGAGCGGACTGAATTTAAACAAAGTGACGGTGATATCATGTTCCGGGCTACGGCCGAGGAAGATGAGTAGTGTGTGCTCTTGAGAGCGCTGGGGGAAATGATTTCCAAATCTTATCAAGAAGAAGCGAGTTGGCACATTGGCATTCATGGTAAGTCTGCGTTTAATCAGGAAACTGTGATTAAGTAGCAAAGTGAGCAGCCTGTCGTTTCTCCAAATTGAGTTTGTCGTTTGTGTGGAAGGTTATATTATCTGTCTGTGAATTGTTCCAGTTCGAGTTTTGTACTGTGCGTTATCACACCAGCTACTCCGCAGGTTGTGATCACTTCCCATCATAAAATCCTTCCTATCTTAAACTTCAGACTATAGTTTCTTAGCCATGCTAGCAGTGTGATACCAGGTATGATGATGGAAGCTCATCTTTTAACATTATGTTCATATCTCAACTTTTGGATTGTTAGCCTCAAAATTTGGTGAGTCCCTTTGTGCTCCTCAGATGATGAACCACAGCTGAATTTGTAAATGACATGTCTTAGCCTGTATAAATTGGTTTGTGTTTACATGTAGTTGCGATAGTCATGTTCCCCATAGGATGAGCTACATTAACTTTTTAAATCACTGGACTTAATATCAACCAAGCAACTTTCATTAAAAAGTTGGTCCATTACTTTGGGGTATACAACAGCATATGTCTAATGTTATTATGGACACTATTTGTGTTCACTGACTGTGAAGCAAAAAGATTCAAAGCTCCCCCTACTGGCTGGTGACAGAATTGGTCATAATCACTCCACTGCCTCAAATACAGTTTCCTGTGACATGGTTTACGTCACCGTTTCGTTATCTTACTGATTTATGTCCAAAGGTTTTTTCCTTGAGAAGCTAAACTTAAATGAGCCACTTGACACCAACAGGGGGGGGTCGTGACATCATGACTGACAGCTGTTATGACTAATGAGGGCTACTGCAGCATTCTTCACTGGATTAGCAGAAGAAAGGTAAAAGAAGCACAAAGAACATTGACACAAAAGTCGTTTAACTTTTCATAGCCTTGAGTGTCTGCCTCACACCGTCACAACAATCTGTTCTTTTGTAGGCAACCAACAAATGTTATTCCCANGGGGGGGGGGGGGGGGGGGGTTGTGACATCATGACTGACAGCTGTTATGACTAATGAGAGCTACTGCAGCATTCTTCACTGGATTAGCAGAAGAAAGGTAAAAGAAGCACAAAGAACATTGACACAAAAGTCGTTTAACTTTCCATAGCCTTGAGTGTCTGCCTCACACCGTCACAACAATCTGTTCTTTTGTAGGCAACCAACAAATGTTATTCCCATTAGCATTTGCCGTAGGGGTGATCTTAAATGATACAGCTCTAACCTTCAAGAGGGGGTATTGTGTTTTGTCACATTTTACACATGGGTATAAAATAGGAAAGCTGGATTTCCATAATAAACAACACAGTCTTATGACTGCAGAGTTTTTCTCTGTTGAATAACAAAACAGTATGCCTGACAACCCTTTTATTTTTGGTGGAAAATGCACTGTTTAAAACAGTTTGAGGCTTAGATAGTTTTGATATCCTTTCTGCAGACAAATGTACATTGTGTCTATATAACCTTTGTTCAGTTTATGAACTTAAATGACTTTGTTTCTACAAGGATTCTTTCAGGTCACTCACATTACCGAAGTCTTGTGTATCTCCCCAGGGGCTGAGAGTCATTGACGTAATGCAGAAGATATAATCATATTCAACCCCTTATGTGTAGCTTTTAACTGATGTTTCCAAACAATACAAGTACCAAAATGTGTAAAGTGCATGAGATTTAAGAGCCCTGTGTGATAAATGCAGATAAATGAATATTTATGAAAAGAATTCCCAAAACTGAAAATGAAATTTCCACAAAAAACATTAAATTGTGGGAAAAAAACAGTACATAGTCGAAATTATCCCATAAAAACAATGTGGCTATAGTATAATAGTAAATACTTGAAAATGATGAAGTCATGACGTAAGGATCTCCTACCTGGTTCATGACACTTTGGAGGAGCAGGGACATCAAACACCAAGGCTGGTCCATAGCTCTACATGTGAACAGCTTCCAAATAACTGGACAATTAGAGGGAGGGGGGTTTTGTTTGTTTGTGAACCTTAAAGAGCACCATACCCTCTCTTTAACAGTAATTGAAACCTAAATGCATGTTGTCCCATTGATTTATAGTGTCTCCAAAAAGAAATGTCTCCACATATCTAAGATATAGACTGAATATATGGATTTATCCTGCAAGTTTGTGTTGAATAGTAAGAGCCTAAAGTTTGTTGGGAGATTTCCATCATTTGACAATGCAGCCTGTATAGTTACACCTCACAGTCTTGCCAGTATGTATAAATCTTGATGGAAAAATGTGAGGTTTCAGAGCAGAATGTTTAGATTCTATTGTCTCAATATTTATATGAAGATCATTGTGGAAAATGATACAGGGACTTTTGTTTGGACAAGTAGAACGAAGGAGTGGTCGTCCTTTGGGGTGAAATGTGCTATTGTGCTATATGACAATAAGCTTTGTGTGCTGAGAGATTACAAACAACAAAATGAAGCTCCATAAATGACTCATAAAACTCATTATTTCTTAAAAAACAGAGAGCGGCTGCTTTGTATGAGTGGAACTCAAAAAGACTGGATTCTGAATTTCCCAGTTTTATTTTTTCAGACTCAAAAGTAATGTTAATTTTTGTTTTGCCACTTTAGTGGTCTAAATCTCATCATCCGACTGTGTTTGAAGCAATCATTACATTTTTTTTTATTGTGAATGTACTTTTCTTAATGCTGAGGCAATCACTTGATTGCTTAATGTTAAAGTTGCAACAGCAGCCAGGCGCTGCAATTCTAACCTGGACTAGCTCTGTTTATACTTAAAACCAACAAATTAAAATTGTTCAAATTCCCTTGTGGATCATCCCAACTAAGCAAAATTGATGCATAATTGGTTTGTGCCTCCCCGCCTTATGTAAAAGCATAATTAAGCTTTCAAACCTCGAGAGCAAGATTACCTTTTTATGGATGACTCAGAGCCTTTAAAAAGTGGAACCACAATAATGTAGATGGTGATTGGAACAAAATTGGTCCAAATTCACCACATTGTAGCCTTTTTTCTCAACATGGAGACACGATTTACCTCCTAAGTATTTCTAAGCACTAAAAACCTCTGATCCTCAGCTGAGCTCACCACCCGCGAAGAGGTAAATTACACCAGCTCTTAGACTACTTTGCTTCCGGGAAAGGTGTTGAAATACTCCTTAAGCTTTCATCTCCTTTGTGCTCTCTGACCCACTATCCCTAATCCAGTGAGCATTTAATGAAACAACTTGAGTTTGACTCAGACTGGACAGAAACAGAAGCTAGCAATCACAAATAAATACAACATTATGTTTATTAAGCTCTTTTGTTCGCATGAACTATTCTAGAAAAGGGAATATAAGCATGAAATATAAACAAAAAATCTACCAGACTGACAAAAATCTTTGACAAATGAACTGCTTCATGTTTTCTTCACTTCCTGTGTAGCTGTAGCAAATATGCTAATCGTTTGTGGTCCCTCCATGAGTCAAGCCTTTTTTTTTTCAGACTGCATGTATTCCAGCGCAAATTCTCTGAAACAATTTCCAGCATTTGTGGTAATTTACTCACAAGTGTATGTAGCCTTTAAAGCTAAAGCTAGATTTTGTCCATCATGCTAGCATCACAGATCAACTCACTCTCAGTTTTCAATTCAGCTTCTGTTTTTGTTTCAGCTTGGATACAAAATAACACAATATTCCCTTAAACCTTTGAATCCCAATCAGTATCCATGTGTAGATGTACATGTTGTTGTGTTCTGAAAGTCAACAGTGAGTAGTTTACAATGTTTTGTAACCCTAGCATGCTAATGTAGCTCTGTATACATTTTAACAACAGGTTCGTCTGGATTCACTTGTGTTACAGGATGAAAACAATATAGTCATCTTTAACACTTTAACCCTTGTACACAAATGATGCATTTTAAGCAGACAAAGCAGTTTTTTGTAGCAAGCTAGCATTAGTTTTGCATGCTAACGGCACTGTTAACCCCTCGGTCTAACACCATTGTTTTAGCCCAGATGTAATGTAATAAATATTGCCCTTTACCCTTTGACACTGACATGCTATCATGACATTTTTTACCCTTCTAAATCAAGTCTCTTTTTGAGATCTGTGCAAGCTAACTGTATTTTTTTTTACATCCTAATGTGGCATGCTAATGTTAATGCTAATGTTGCTAAGTTGTTCTCTGGTTCACAGAGGGAGAATCTTTTCCACTGAAATAATCCCCTTAATTTTTCTGTTTCTTTTTTTCCCCGGGAATCCAAAGAAGAGGGTATTGAGAAAAAAACAAAACTACTTTTATACTTTTCTCGTCAAAAAAAAGTAGGACATCATTTTGTGGTGTTTTGACATTTTCAGTCCAGTCTTGTTTCTTGTGTAATTTCAGTTTTACCTTTTCATTTTCTAAGCCTGGTGGCCAATTTGATGGCTACAGGAGATTTTATATCATTTCCAGTCTAAAGCATCTCTGTAAGTGCAAAAACAGTCTGACTTTTTTTGCACTTTGATATTGCACAGCACTGTGCAGAAGCACTGCAGCTGCCAAACTTCAGACTGAGGCTTGTGGCAAAGCCAGCTTTAACCAACGCCAGGCAAGTATGCAGACTTGAGGCTTGGAGCTTGGACTATGGCTTGATCTTCATCATGCTATAATTATCACCGTTTTATTTGCCCGGTTTGATGCAGTGTGGTGTTGTGTCTGTTTGCTCTGCTGCCGTTCCCTGTGTTTGGGTCACGGAGGTGCAATGTGTCCACCCCAGTCAGACCCGGGCTCAGTCTCCAGCCATGAGCTCTTATATGGCCTGACAGCCTGTTTATCTTGGATGCCATTTCCTTGACGTTTCTGCATGGTTTGGCGCTGACTAGCAGTTGATGGCCGGCATGCTTTATTGAATTAGCTTTGCAGCTAAAAAGGCAGGGAAGTCGAAAAACAGACAAAGGGAGGGATAGAAAATGATCAAAGAGAGCAGAAAGGGATAAAAAGTAGCACATCTGCTTCATTATTTCTACATCTCTGTTTACATTTTTGCTCCGTTTCCTCACATAAACACATTTTTGACCCCTTACATTAACCTACACAAACAAGCAAAATGACGCAAACTGGAGCCCGAGACTGCAAACACATGCAACACATCCAAACCAAGTGGAGCAGACAGATTGGGAAATGTCAGTTTCTGCTTCAGATTCAGTAGAAATGGCTTCTCTCATTGGTTCCCCGCTGCACCACCCCCCTGAATGGGTCCTACCCTGGTGGGATGTCTTGTATAAACTGCCTCTGGGTAAATATCACATACCATATTGGAACGTACTGACCCGATTCCTCAGAAAGGAGCAGAAAGAGGAGTATTCACTTAAAACAACAAATCAGGGCCTGGAGGTAGCTTTATCCTGTCCCAAATGATCCCCCTCCCCTCTGGTCGGATATGAAAGGAGACTAAATGCACATGCAGACACTTTTGGAATATGCACTGATGCATGCATGTGCAGGGCCTCTTCTTTTCTTTTTCCATCTTCAAAGAAAAATCACCAGATGATTCTTTTTTTTGCACCCATGAAGCTCTTTAAAGGGAATTTTTCAGAGTATAATTAACCCTTTTGTGAAAAAGCAGAGTGTGAAATCCCAGGTTGGTTGTGTCAAAATGTCAGAGTAGAACAGTAGCACGTTATTATGTAATTTAATATGAGGGAAAACACCTTTAAAGCAAATAAACGTGTTCTCCTGAGAGTTTCCTCAGCCTCACCAGCTTCGCTTTCCTCTCCTGTGCAATCCTAGTCCAGATTAATCCCACCGTTTCTCTAATCTCTCTCTGTAACAGGGTCAGATTAGAGCACTAAAATGATATGGTCGGGGCACATTGTCACATAAAGATTACTCATCTGCACATTTATAATCCTCTGAGAGTTTAAGTAATGTTAAGAGAGCGAAATGTGCAGGAGTGTATTAAAGACAGCCCTACATTTTAAACGTTCTATTTATAACAGATTATCTAAGCAGCTACGCTTCAGGGTATTTTTTAAGCTTCAGGGTATCTGTGGAAAATAACCTTTAGGTAATTATCCAAATGAGCACTTTATTAGACAGTATTCTTTTTCAAAGTTGCTAATGAGTCGTAAAGTGAGGCGTCTGCTCCCAACTTTTGAGACTGAAACCATTTGGTAACGATTCCCAGGAGGAAAAGCTGCTTTGAAGCTTTTAGAACAAAATGCAAAACGCATAAACTTCAAACCACAAATTACGTAATTGATTGCAACAGAAGGCTAATGTTTGATTGTATTAACGAGTACGTTTGAGAAAAAGTTTGAGAACTACACTAATTCACCTTCTTGAAGCCATTTAGATCAATAGATTGATGCCACTCTCATTCCTGGAGCCAGGAGGTGATTAGATGGTTAGACTCCGTTAAGCATACAGTCTGGCAGCAGCCAGCTGTCCAAAATCTGTCTACGAACAACTCCAAAACCCAATTATCATGTTGTCTCCTGTTTGTCTTACCAGTATTTAAGCAAAATTAGCAGCATTTTAAGTTAAAAACAAACAAAAAAACATACATAGAATTTTATGTCAAAACTGATATCCATGAAATATCACGGATGTCATATATTCCCTATAACCGTTTACAATTTTAGCCTACGCCTTGGATTAAAAAAAAAAAAAAACAACAAAAAGAAAACAGCTGAGAAGCAGGTTCTGCCTAAACTCAAAAAAAAAAAAAATCTTTAAGGCTATCTTGATACACTTATGTTTAAAAATCTATCACAATTTTTTTTTTTTTTGTTACAGCCTTGCAGAAATTTTATTTTTGAGGCTATCCTGCTTTACCAGAGGACAAAAAAGGTATCCATTCTTTTTTCATTTCTATCCGGTAACAATTTTCATAGCAGAGAACATCATGTCTTGCTGGAATCAGCTAAATTATCATTAGCTTAGCCTTCACCTAGCATAAAAAATGATAGCAGAGAAACTGGCTCTTTCTGATTTTAAAAAAGAGTTCATCTTTAACAACTGAACAAAATTTTTTTCTTTTTAATTACACCTGTGCTTTAATACCTATCTTGTTTGTCACTTTTGATTGGAGCCAGATTTGGGAGTATTTTGGCTTCGCTAACCTAGCTTAAAAACGTTTTGAGGGGCTGTCTTTCATTTTTAAAGTATTAAAAACAACAAGATTGGTGCTAGTACCTGTATTTTTTAATACATTCACATTTTACATCTTGCTACATCTGGATATTGATATATACATACACAGCGATTAGGTTTAGAGCTACATCTAAGAGACCAAGAGCTAAACCTTAGCCTAGCATTAAATGTTAACAGACTAGCTGTGTCACAGTTTAAAAAAAAAAAAAAAAAAAAAACTACACATATTTTTCTTGTCACATCTGAAATTGTTGTCTATCAAATGTCGGTCAGTTTAAAGTCAAGAGTGTAGCTTAGCCTTAGCTATAGTCTGGCTTAAAAAATACTGGATTACTGGTAAAAGACTGGCAGCGTTTTGAAGACTTGTAGTTAAAATAAACAAACATGTTGTAGTTTATTACGTATGAATTTAACAACCAAAAATCTGACAGTTAAGAACTGACAGACCAGAAAGACAAGTATGTTCTCTAAACCAGCAAGTTGATGGATTTTTTTAGTCGCTAAATAATTTTGTTGTTTTTTATGCTGAAGACAATGAATTATTGACTAAGATCTTCTCAACCTTTACCCCAATCACACAACCAGAAAGGAAGAAACAAAATAACAACAGCAGTTGGATATTAGGCCACAATGTTTATTCAGTAGTGTTGTTTCAACTTATAGGTACAATACTGTCAGCTTTTGTAAGACTAAAAAAAAGTTACCATTACAGTCATCCATGCTCACAGAATGCCAGTCAAGTCGTTTACACCTTTCTTATGTGTACAAACCTGCCACATGCTCACCGTGAGCGAGTACATTTCCAAATGGTAGGCACTTTGAAGGTTTAAAACATTTGTGAATATACATTTATATATATTTATATATCTTTCCATATACTAATAAGCAATTGGACTCAAAGGTCAGGTCTCTAATGGAGAAAAAAAACTAAGAGGGCATTAAAAAAAAGATGAGGAAACAACATGATGTGGCCATGGTGGAGGGGAGGGTAGAAATACTGTGAGTCTTTGGGTTTTTCAGTATCGTTCAGTACCTTAAGTCCTACGACAAGAGAGGACGAGAATGAGGATGGAAGTGGGTGATAAAAGGGACAGAAGAGCAGGAGAGAGGGTGTTATCTGTTTCGAACGTGACTTCTTCTACAACACAGCTGAAAAGGCAATTTAGAAACCTGCCTGACATTTTTGACTCTCCTCAGAGTGAGTTCATTTACTTTTTTATAAAAACAAAAAAATAGAAGACAGTAACTTCCTATCTTGTGACATAACTTTGTCATCATTCATTATAGCTGCTTGACTTTCCTGTAACAGCCATTTTGTGACTCATTTAGGGATGCAAAACGGCATCAAAAGAACTCCTTCTATAGGTTTAGAACCTGGTAAACAACTCATCTCTCATCATGTTTTGAATTAGGTACGCTGACCACTAAAACAGAAGAATAGCCCTCAATTTGACAGCTGTTTCAAAGTGTATCCAGAGTTACACCGAGCCTAAAATTATACGTGCAGCCTCACTTTTTAAACACCCCTCTAAGAGATGTTTTTACAGGGGTCTCGGGTGATGTTTGCTGCAGAGGTATGTGCTCTGCATGTGGGGACTCAGCCCCTGTATCCAAACAGAAGGAGGCCTTTTAGTTTGCAGATCAACACGAGGACAGGGACAAAAAAACACCAGGCTACCCGGGTGGTTCTGTAAAAAGACAGAGCAACAAAGAGGGCGGGGCCTGTTGGGGGTTGAAAACTAAACTGGCGGAGCTCCAATGTGATTAAAAAGGAAGGTGGGAGTGAGGGTAAACAGAGAGATGTGGGAGGAGGTGTAAGGGTGAAAGGGTGCTCGCAGAGTTTGGGTGCTGTCAGTAAACTCAAGGGACACATCAGGGAGGGAGGTGAAAAGACCCCAAAAACACTCGAGAAACTTGCTGAAAAACAGCAGCGAGAAGCCAAAGCAGTGAATGTGCAAGATGTGAACGAGAAAGGGTTTAAATAGAAAAAAAAAGCAAAGACGTGAAAAACAGAAGTTGTGAATTTTCTTGAGCCCTGACACGCTTATTTCTATCTTTTAAAGACCTGAAATCAAAACGCTGTCAAAAAAGAAACAGAGTAGATAAATGAAAAAAAAGAAACAAGACGTAGAGAAAAGAAAAGATGTGAGAGCAAATAATAAACATTGTAACCTGATGGGAGAACATTTACATTGACCATTAACAGCGTTAATATGAAGACAAAAGAGCTTCATCAAAACTACAAAGGCATTTTTTTAACATCAGAGAAAAGATAAATTAATGTTATACACCTTTTAGAGATCAACATCAGACATGCTAGGACAAAATAAAAAGAAAAAAAGGATTGATACAGAATAATTATACTCAATTATTTCCACTTTTAAGTTTTTTTCTTTACAAATAACAGACTGCTACAGTTAAAAGTAGTCAGCGACTAAAAACGGCTCCTTTGACAGAAGACAGATGCGATTAGTTTCCTCGCCTTTACACATCCAGATTTTTTTTCAGCCTTTTCAAATAATACACAAAATGTTTAAATACACTGAGATTTGCCATAAAATGAGAAATGCTTGGTTTTCATTTTTTTTAAAAAAAGAAGAAAGAAAAGGTCATAATTACAATAATCTATGCAAAAGCTTTCCTTTATGCTAGTTTTCCTTACTCAAACACGTTTTCATTGTTGGGTGTGAACAGGTTTCGCTGTCGTCGCAGACTGTGCTTTTTCCTACAGTCGCTCGCGATGTGTCGTTCTCATGACGGAGGAGGGGGGGCGGGTTCTTTTATGCATAAAACTCCTTGGTTGGGGCTTTCTGATAGGCTGCGCCGGAGGGTTTCCTCTCTCCCAGGTCGTAGCTGCCCTCGTCCTTCTTCCTCATGCGGTAAACCAGGAGGAGGATGAGGAAGATGGCGAACAGGAAGCCGATGACGCCGCCTGCGATAACAGCTGAGGGGAGACGGGCAGAAAGGAGGTTAGAATCAACGCTGAAAGAAGCAACACCATGGATAGATTTGCCTTTTTGAGTCAGAGACAATTCATGAAATTACTTTCAACAGAGTTCATTTACATACTAATGCGCCCTCTCTGGAAATGTTCAAACACGAGGGCTTAAATGTCTTGAAACTAAGTGGCAGCTGAATGCATAAACTGATGACTTCCCCTCCATGTGAAAACACTTGATTGGCCTCCAGAAATACAAAGTCAGGCGTTTCCTCTGCTTCATTTCACCTCTGCTAATGTGTGTCCTGTTTAAAAGGAAGAATTCCTTTTAGGGGATGTTAAAGCTTTGATCTCTGATTGGTTCACAGCGCCTTTCTGTCTCGAGCGTTGGTTAACTCAACGTGGTCTGTATTCCAATCAGCGACAGGCCGATTGGGGCTTTGGATGGTGTTGGTTTCATTGCTAAACAGTTGGGTGAATAAATCCAATGGAGGCCAGACAAACAACAGCTTGAACTAAATCCTTTTTCTGTTTCCTGATTTGGCCGATAAATCTTACTGCATGACTGAAATATTGACAGCGATGCAGACGGAAAGGTCATTTAGGAGAAATGAGTTCTTCAGGTGGATGATTTTGGTGAAGATAGGTTGAAGGAGCAGGTTTGATTGAAAGACTTTGGAATAAAGGAAAGTTTTATGACTTAACAGAAGGGTCTCAACTCTGCAACAAAACTTAATAATGTCTTATATTATCAGCCTGTGGAGGCTTGTAAACACATAAACCTACACGACACGCTTATGTGTTTTAGAGTTTAAGTTTGCCCAAATTAAAGAAAAATGTAGGCTCAAGGACATAGATAAAGTGAAACTTCAAAGTATCAGAATAGCGACTGGAAACATTAGCATCATCCATTGTTGTGAATAATAACTTTCGTAGTCTACAATAAAACCACCGCACCTACACATTTAATTGTTTTGTTGTTTGTTGCAGCATTACTCCTTCAAGCTTCATTAAAAGTCTAAAGGTCTGCCATAGAAGAGAAAAAGAGACAAAACATCTCAACGATAAACATGGCAACAGTGGAGGAGGTATAAATAACGCCTTTGTTTAAAAAAAAAAAAAAAAAAGAGATAAATTCAGAGGCAGATGAGTCATGGTATGAGTTAAACAAAAAGGGAAAAGAAAAAAAGAAAAATTCTCAATGTTTCAATAGAAATTCAAACCAGCAGGTTCAAATGACTCAGATAAAAAACAAGTTAAAAATTGAGCACTGCTGATCTCACAGTGGTTTCTGGATTAAATTAGAATCTTTCATCTGTGCTTCTCTACATCCAGGTAGTTTGTCTATAAGTGTAATGGCAGTTGTCGTTAACTAAAGCCACAGTCCCCTTACTATTTTTTCCTATTTAATGTTAAACTAGCTTGTGTAATCTTTACTCAGCTATTTTTTTGTAGTATTCGTTTTCAAAGTGCTTAGCTGCTGTGGCTTGAACTTCTGGCTAGACTGCTCAACACTGCCTCAGGTTTCTGGTGGTACTACAGTTCTTTGACAAACAAAATGAACATGCATAGGTAAAGAGAGTTTTTTGCACCCATATATTCTTTAGCCACTTAATACGACTATTTACTTAGGCAGAAGGTCCTATCATAGAGATACCCAGACAGAACTTCTAATCAATTGCACACATTCCTGAATAAGAGAAGGTCCCCAACGAGACAGAAAAAGAAGCAAACATATCAAAAGTAAAACTCTATTGGAAGTAGAAGTAACCAAAAGACCAAACCATCAGGGGAATTTTGAGTAAAATCCATCCAGGCTGAGTTAACAACCCTCCAGCTCTGACCCTGACTCTGCTCACTAATGCTCATAACTCGCCACACGGGCTTCCTTCATTCTCCCTTCCAATTATGCCTGTATGAGGTTCTTTATAGCTTCCTAATCTGTTTAGGTTCCTCTTGGTGCTGCAGTTGGGCCTCGGTTCCACTTTAGGTTTCCACATGTTGACTGGCCCCGTGGCCCCATGGGGAAAGATCCTGGCAGACACCCTTGCTGCTAAGCTCCAAGAAGCAGTAAGGCAATACAGAGTGAATAAATGAAAATTAGATTATGGGCAATTATTTTTATAGAAGTCTTAGGGGGGATGAAGATTAATGGCTATAATCTAGAAGAGGGAAAAGAGAAGAGGAGGGGGCGGGAATTCAGGTAGCTGACTGTTGAGCTGGTATAGTTTTTGAATTTACGTCTTCCACAGCCTAATTCAAAGACTTTTTCAAGCTTTTTCTGCCTCAAATAAAGAACGGCGTTCAAGTAGGAATATTAGTAGGAGAGAGATGTAGGCTGAGTTCTCATTAAACCGGAGCCGTCTTGATTTGTCCTTGTTAAAGTTGTTTCTGCACATTGCCAACACCAGATGGATATCACAACAAAGTGAAAGCGAGGTGCCAATCAATGTTTGTCTCAGACATGCCAGGAAAAAAAAAAGAGACCCAGCACCAGACAGAAGAGCGATTTCTAGTCCGATGATTTCCTTTCCGTCTTCTTTCATGTACTCAGAGTGAGAAACACATATTTGAAACACCCACAATGCTGTGAACTCTACAAGGTCCCTCCGAGGGAAGCAGATGGGGTTTATTAAAAGTAATTATTTTGAGAAGTGGATCAGGTGGGAGACATTATGGAACATATTTCAGAGATTGAAGACTTCGCTGTTCACTGCAAGTATGCCAACGCGCTAAAAGAAGTGCAGAAACTTTTGATGAGGAATTAATGAAACACTTTCAAAGTGACACAGACTTTATTCAGAGAGCCTATTTTCTGTACTACGATGTTGACGGAAAGGGTTTGGCATCCTGGAAGTAATAAGAAATGATTGACGCCAATTTCATTGCAAGTCAAGAAGGGGTTGGATTAGCTTAGCGCGCAGAGTGGAAACTGGCTACAACAGCTTTCCTGGGTCCGTCCAAACTTTTGACAGAGATGAGTTTGTAGTGTCCTGTTGAGCAGCAAGGTCAGGTGTTAAAAACAAGATGCCAATGCAGAAGTGCGGGGGGAAAGCCAAGTTTAACAGCAGATTTCTCACTTGTAGGCGATTGTGTTGTTACCATTTCCCAGTTCGCCAGAGCTCAAGCCTCTTCGCTAAACCTAAGATTATCTAAAAGCAAGTTTTCATTGTGGTCCCCTTGATCTCCGGACCAATAGTTTGTGTGACTATGCAAATGTGAAACCAGCTCTTAGTGCTAAGCTAAGCCTCAGGCATTCACTACAGCCAGGTTGTTGCTCATCTTCTAAATAAACTCACATTAGAAAAGTTTATGGGTTCTTTTTTTCCATAACTTGGCACTAAGATAGTTGACTGTACCAAATGCCTTTATACAAAAACAATACACAACAATGAAAACAGCAAAAATAATGAAAGCAAATAAAAAGATTCAGGGTATTAGACACATACCTGCCAACACCTCCGTCCTCTGGAAGAGGTTTTCGGTGCGGACCTCCACAGCCTCCTCAGGTGAGCCGGGGGCACTAGTTGTACTAGTCAGCATGTTCTTCTGCATGTCCTCTGTAACTGGCACAGGTGCCTAAATAAAAGGTAGAGGGGAAAAAAAGATTAATTAATTTTTTTGAGGTAAGGTTTTATGTTTTTGACTCTTTATTTGTTGTTTTTGCGTTAAGATGATTTGATTCTCTCAGGCCTAGACTTCTTACTGGTAAGATCAGGACTATTGATACTTGAGAAATGGCCTAAGATTTACGTAAATGTGTTTAACTGTTTTCTAGGTTGGATTTTACTGGGGAAAACAAGCAATCAATTAGTTGAAAAGAGAAAATGACTGGGCTCTATTGGTAGCTTTTTCTTCTAAGCAGGACTTAAATAGCTCTTTTTAATTTGATTTTTACTTGTTTTACTTGTCTTTATTTGTTACCTTTCTCTAGGTGTTTTCCTTCAACTCTTACATATACGATGCTAAGTGAGCGAATTGGTTGCTAGCTCTAAAGCTTTGTACCCAAAGCTAAAAATGTTCAAGTATCTTTGTGAACTCCTATCTTGAAAGCACTGAGTGCTTCTCCAAAAGTCCCCTTTATTTCACATAAAAAGCAGGTCAAGCCAAAAGAGAAGAACAGGGAACAAAGTGGAAATTGGCCAGTGAAACCTATAGAGGCCGACCAGAGAAAAAAATGGAACGCATCCAGATTGACCAAGAAGATTAGTGCGAGAAAAGCAGAGCCAGAGACCCTGAGGTTTCTCTGAGAGTCTAGGAAAAAGAACAGAATGGATCCGGGCTCTTGTATCCTATGTTTTTTCCTAACACACCAGAGAGGGGAGCAAAAGACAAAAAATGGAACCAAGCCAGTATATTTGGCTAAAGGAGGAATGACGGAGGAAAAAAATGGAATGGGGCCAGGTATCCTTGGCTTATGGGGTAGAGACCTTAAAGACTAATCCCAAACAGATGTAGTATCCAGTCCAGAACAGTAAGAGTGCAACACAGACGTGAGATCTAGGATGGTTCCAGAATATGTGATTACGTCCCAGAGAGATGTAATCCTCCATAATTTGCAACGGAGCGAAAACATTGAGAATTGATGTGAGCACTTGATCTCTATCCTGAAAGCAACATTACGGCTCCTGGTATTAGAGAGGATTTTATAGCATTTTGGGTCATGTTGAAACAAACTGAGGAGATGAGTTGAGTTGGGATAGTTACAAATAAGCCATCAGAGTTTTGGAGGGGTTATAATCCAAAATGTGCAAATATAATACACATGGTTACACCTACTCATTAAAAATGATTGTTATTGGTTATTTTCCCATCAGGAATGCCAAGTGCAACTAACTACTTTTCAATTCCAGTTTTAAAAGGTGTCATTTTTCTTGACAAACTCCCTTTTTAGGGAGCCACCACCATACTCCATACCATTACATAATTAAGCAATGTAATCTTGTAGTTGTAATCCAAACCCATTACATTAGGGGGCGGTAAAGTAAGTAAAGTACCCTACGACTAAGTGCCACCTGCCACATGGAAAAAGAAAAAGAAAAACAACATTGATGCCAAGCATTGTGGGAAACGGTGTCTGAGTTACACTTGCTGGTCACTAGTTGCTTATTGAAAATTTTTCCAGAACCAAGAGGGTATTCAGGTATTTTTAGCCCAAACCAGTACGCCAGTATCCATGGTATCTTTTAGATTTGAGTAAATTTTTCAGTCTCAAGTTTTTTTGAGGACACAATAAATAGATGTATGAATAAGTAAAGTCAAAAGTATGTTGTCCAAGTAGATTCTCATTCATCTCATTCTTATTCATGGCTATTACGAAGACAAAAAAACAAGGCAACTGGACTGTGCAGAGTCTGGGAAGATTTTTGCTTCTCGTCCAGTAGCTTCTTCAAACTGGAAAACTCTACACAGTCCAGTTGCTCTGTCTGTCAAGTCTTCAGAATCAAAAGTATACCAAAAGGCATGTGGTGGGTTTTAAAAAAAAAAATTAAATATGAAAGAAGAAAGAAGTATTAAATATGCTCAATAGCCTAAAAATGTGTCGGACTGTATCTCTTACCTCTGTTCTGAGAGGTTTCCTGGATGTGATCTCCTTGGACTTTTCTCTAACTGTAGCTGTCTCCACCCTGGGGGTGAAATCTTTGGTGGAGTCCTGGGTGGGTTCTGCTGCTTTGGGCTCTATATAAACCATGCTGACAGTTGCTGTTTCCACCACCCCTTCTTCACCTCCACCTGCAGGAACAAAGGAAAAGGCAAGAAATGTTTCTTCATTAAAGAGCAGTGCATAAAGCATCTACTTGTCCATATTTCATTGAATGTAAAACGCAGAAAGCAATATATGAATCCTGTTGTCTTTATGTGCGAGAAATTAAAATGTCATCTTGAATTTTATCTATACACTATGCCCACAGCTATGTAGTTTGTCTTACTTAAAGTTACACTATGGATTTTATTGTCATGTATTATTTACAGGCTAAATCTCCTGTTGAATACAGAGTGGCAGAGCCGAGTAATAGGCCACCTATACAGTATTGGGAGGGCTATCGATCACAGTCCTGTCTCCTTTAACCTGGAATAACCTTTTTCCACTGCGGTTAAACAACTCTCTCAGAAAGAATAGTTACTTTGACAAAGGAATGAGCATTGTAATGGTGCTTGAAGCGAGTGGAAGAGAAGAGGTAATAAAAAAGACATGTAAAATACGCACACTTGCCCGTGGCAGTGTGGGTGACAAGGCAGTCTCAATTCAAATCAGGGGAGAGAAGAAAAGAAAAGAGGCAGTGGGAGAAAGAGGAGCAGTAAATTGAAAGGAAGGAGAAAGTGAGGGAAGAACTCCAGGCTGCCAGTGAAAGATAGACAAACTTAGTGTTTATCTGCAGCAGACTGAAAGATGAATACAAAACGCCTCGGTGTAATTGTCTGCTGAGCTTGCAAGTCTGGGAGCGCATGGGTGAGAGTTAATGTGTTTTACCTGAGCCAGACCCTGAGTTAAAGTCATCATCGTCTTCAGGGTAGTAGCCTCCTGAGCCCGTGTCATCCAGGTACAAGTCATCAGTCTGGGAGGCAGCTTCTGCTATCTGCAAGACAGCAAGATAAAAAGACAGTGAGGACTCACGTTGGGGTTTTTTACAATGAAAAGTTTTCATTCCACATCGTTTGTGCAAAGCTTTTAATGTTTACACACAGCTACTCTTAAAGTATTTAGTTTTCATTTTAGCCTGTAAATCATTCAATGCAGCCTCTTTACTGTGAGTTGGTGATTATTCCTTTAATTGGCAAACATTAAATCCTCTTGGGTGGCAATTCAAAGCGCGCATAATTAATTCATAGTAAACAGCACAAATCTCTGCTAAATTTGCCTTTATGAAAGCACTATGTGTGGATCAGACAGTTTAGATAACAATCTCTCTTCAGTATCAGCGATAGAGTAGGAATTAGTGCACGGTGAAGACACTAATGTTCAGTGGAGTGTTTGCCTCAGGGAGAGCTGGTATCAACAGATCACCCAATGTTTTACTTCAGAGCTTTAAGAGCTTTCTCTACAGCAAGAGAGAGAGTCTGTGAGGCACTTAGAAAGAGTAGTGTTTAAAAACGACAATTTGGTTTTCACCTGATTGAGAGTTCAGAGATTGCAATGCTTATAATAAATTACAATCAATTCTATTGCTGTTTTGTTTTTAAAGTTGATAAACACGTCATCATCATTTACCTCAAACCAAGAGGTCAAGCAATCACTGAATCATTGTAAATAAATCACATCTGGACTTTAATGTCTACATGAAAATACATCCAGATCCCTTCCTCTGGGCACTGCAAACATTGGAGCCAAATTTCGTCTCAATACCACCCATAGTTGTTGAAATATTATTCCCCCCAAATTATGCTGAAAACTATCAAATTATCCCTGTTTTGCGCCATGTAAAATTAAAGTTTGCCCTCTGGGGAGTGTAAACTACAAAGAATATCTGCATGGTAAATCCATCCTGTAGTTTCCCAGATACTTTACAGAGCCCAATACTAATGTCTCTGGCAATCCCTAACTTTTTTTCCATCATCAAACCATGAAAATGTATCCTCTGGGGAGCCAAAACTATTTTGTGTAAGTTTATGACAATCCAAACTGTTGCTGTTGGGATGTTTCATTACACAATAAGCAAACTCCAATTGTCTGGTGTGTGTAGATTTCTTTTGTTTGGTCAATGGTGTCACCATGCAAGTAAGACTTAACCTCTGAGGAGCATAAAAAACTAAAAAAAAAATAATTATGGCAAACTATTTTGTTGCCTGTATTCTTTACAAAACACATACCAATGCCTTTGGTGAACCTGTGATTCTTGCTTTATTGGACCAAAGTTTGTTTGAGATTCATCCTCTGGGGAGCATGAATTATTTCCACAATGAAGCTGTTGTAATGTTTTACTATACAAAACTCCAAACATCTTGTCCCACACCTTTTGCTCTTTGGTGTCACCATGAAATTTAGATAATTCTTCTGGGGAGCATGAATTATAGATCATACAGTACATCAACCCACCCAGCAGTTGTACTGATATCTCACTTAAGACAATACGATTAACTTTGGAAATCCCTGGACTCAAGAGTATAATCCTATTTACAGTATATGAAGTTAAGGTTTATCTTCTGGAGGACACAATCAATGATGTACAATTCCAGTAAACAATAATCCATCAAATCCTGAGACATTTTACTGATGAAAAACCAAAAGTCCTTGGTTAAACCAGTAGCTTTTGCCCTATAGTGCCACAATTGAGTCTGTTGTAATCCTCTGGGGAGCAAGAATGCTTCATGCTCCAAGCTTCATGACAGTCATTATTTTCAGCATCTCACTCAATAAACATGAGGTCACTGTCTTAGTGACACTGAAAAAGGAAAAAATCAAGGGAGTCATAACAAATAATTGGGCTCCACCCTCTTGGGCCCATGACAAGATGTTCTTAATTCTATTACAATGTATCAGACAGACTGCTAAACTGCAAAAATGGCTAAATTCACATTCCACATTCTACGAAGTTTCATTTAAATGAAGCACAGTTGTACAGGTGACCGTCCAATCAGAAAGTGTTAGCCCTCCCATAGCTTTGTTGTCTGGACAACTAGCCTAAGTGGTGGGAATGTTTGTGTTCCAGCTTAATGGAGTTATTGGCTTACAGAACCACAGTTTCACAGTGCCTGTTTGTTTAAAAAGCAGTACCTCACATGGTGAGTGTTGAGGCTTAATGAGAAATAATATAAGAAACCAGAGTTTTAACACTAATTGGTCCTCAGAGTCATGTGTGTGCAGGATATGTACTTTCAGCTTGTACACAAATGTGTGCTTAAAGTCACTATTTATGTGTTCTGTTGAATATGTGACTAGAATATCTACAAACGCATCCATGGCAACATCCATTCAACTCCTATTCACCAATCTGTGGTCAGCTGTTCGGCCTCCTTTACTGATAGTCCTGCTTTAGAAATAGAGTACAAAAGAGAGACCCCACAATATATCATCCCTGTGTGGCTGTAGCACCCATTAAGCTGGTTGCTACAGCTCCAGGTCTGCTCTGAGGATGTTGTACTGATAAATCTGAGACTGAGTGAAAGTGAGTTAAAGGAAATAATCAGCTTGGTTGGAAATAAGTGCTGCAGTAATGATGGGAAGAAGTTGGCATCATACTCTGCCTGAGAAAAGAGGTGATGGGATAAAATGGTCCATTTAATCAAGAGGGTTCAGACATGGTTTGAACTGCAGAGTATAAAAGATATCTTAATGGTTGAAATCAGGTCATTTTTATTATCATAAACTGTTGATGTTAAGATTTTAACGTGTTATTTTTTCCCTCTACAGGGTTTCATGCAAATCTTATGTTCCAGAGTGTGTTTTCTTTGTTTCCACTTGCTGCAATTTCAGCATGCCCTCTGAATATTCCAATACCAATTTTACAGCCGTAGAATCTGAAGAGCGCATCAAAACTTTTCCACTTTGCAGGGATAAAAAAATAACAAATCTGCTGGAACATGCTTGTGGCCAAATGCATGATGAATCATTAGAACTCAAGGGGATATTTTGATTGGCTGATGTAGTTGTAAACCACTTCTACTTTTTACGTACAGTTATGGTGACATTTCTGTCTTTTAATATTTTAAAATAGATAATTTTTCCGAACTTTTCAAGTGAGTGTGGCTCATATTTTGTCTTACAGGACATCTAAACTAAAGAAAATAAGACGAAGGCATTCAGAATTCAGTTTTGCCTTTTACACTTTTATATGGAATTCAAAGTTAATTTTTTCTATTTCAAATTTCCAAGTCAAACTTTTTTGTGATGAACTTTGTTGAAATTTAGGGAGAAATCACAATTTAAAAAAAAAAAGTACTTCAAAGATTTTGTGTTCCTCTTCTGCATCACTTAAGTTTATTTTTGGGCATCGTTTCAGAAATTGCTGACTTTTTCCTCATTTAACGGTGACTGAGTTTTGGTTTTAAAATATTCAACATCTGACACCATTGAAGGTGTTTTGCATCCCTGCCGCGTTTAAGCATTCCCAATTACACTCAGTATTCTTAACAATGGATGTGTTTAGTAGCACTTTCAAGTCATTGTATATGCATGTGTGTGCGTGTTTGTGTGGAGTCATGAAAGAGAAGCCCGGCACTCTCCATAACAAAGAAACAGGGAGTACACACAGCTTACAACAGCATAAAAGACAGAAAAGAAAGACAGAGGCGAGATGAAACAGAACAATGCATATCTCCATCTCCTCTCTCAACCGGCCCTGACTTTTGAGAGAAAGGCTTTTCACCGCCGAGCCGCCTGATCAAAGACAGAATTTGTTCAAAGCAACTTTATCTTAACCTTTCTTGCCTCCTTCTCCCCTAAACACAACCCACCCCCTTCGGCTGCAGCGGCCGGTTAACTGATTCATCAGTGCATGCGGTCTGCAGGTCTTTATGCATAGGCGATGTGAGCACAATGAAGCCAAAGGAGGCAGGGCACAGATCAAACTGTGACAAAGGCCACTAATGAGATAGAGGCCACACACACAGGCATGCATGACTAGACATGTTTTACAAATGTATGCAAGCATCCATTTGTTCATTGATTACACATACACACACGTTCGGGGGAGAAATTGAGCATACAAAAGGAAACAGATGTGCATGAATACGTGTGAAAAAGTGCAGAAAAGAGTTTCTCATTTAACAAGGACACTTTAACACGCCTCTGAGGCAATTAAATAATTATTTAAAAGAAAATATGATCGTAAAAGTAAAACTTTTTCTATCTCCATTTAAATTCAAAAAGGGTTTGGGAAAAAGGAAAAGGGGAAGTACTTAACAACTGGTTAACTTTTTGATTAAATATCTTTACAATCATAATTTAGACTATTTATTCGTTGTATATGTAAACACACAGTCAGAAAAGCAAAGCACATTGCACCCAGAGGCCATGGTAATGTTTTCAAATGATCTGTTTTGTTTGTCTCATAGCTCAAAACTAATAGATATGCTTTCTCTGGTTATAAAAGAAGAAGATAGCCTGAAAATATTCAAATTACAGAGTCTGCAGCCATGAAATGTTTGCTTACAAAGCTTTTAATCAAAATAAATGTATTTTGAAGCATTACTCATAACCATTTTTTAAAAAAAAGAAAACTTATTCAAGCTTTTAAAACAATTTTTACCCTCTGGGATTTGTAAACATTTCAATACTTCCTGTAAAAAGCCGCTGAATAAATCTGACAAAAAGACAGAAACAAGACAAGTCAGAAATGAAGATAGAATTGAATGTGTTGAGGATGAGAGTTGCATGAATATGAGGGCTCTCAGGATTGTCTAATTACTGCAGACATAGGGCTACTTTAGCTGTTAAATATTTAGTAGCAATCAACAGTAAAGCCACCAAATGCATACGTTTGTGGTTTGCATGAATAAAAGTATAAAAACTTAAAATAAAGGAGTAGTTTTCAGGTTCTAAATATCTTCATTACCATTGCCTCATCTTCTACTTTTTTCCAGTTCTTGTTCGAAGAACCTTAGTAGCATCATGTATGGATTGAAAATGGACACATTTTGTGCTCAAAAGGTAGTTATTTTGACGCAAGTTTTAAATATCTTTGTCTTTGTCAGCATTAATTCAGCTTCTACTATTTTCAGTTTTTGTGCTAAAACCTGAGCTAACTGGTATCATAAATAGAGCAAGGATGTTCAAGTTTTGTATATCAATTATTTAAACTGTAAAGACGTGTTCACACAAAACCTGAGTGTTCACGCAGTTCACTCATTTATTTGACAAGCTGAATTTTGCTATCGTCTGGTGTGCGCTACTTCTGTGTACAGTAAAACTACCCTACAAGAACAAAAAGCCAGAACGAAGTGCAAGTAAATGGCAAAAGGTTTTTGCAATATAGAAGTTTATTTAACTACAGAGTAAGCTCAAGCCCACGCACAGTTTAATTTGCCCCCATATTTTCAAGACGAATGAATAAACGCGGTTCGTTCTTCACTGGCTTCATTCCGGCTAATATTCACATGAATATTTGTGCTAGTATTCACGCTGCATAACATGAGCTAGCGTCTATTGGCGTCTTTATGTTAACTTTTCATGTCATTCACTTGTGGAGATGATTTTATTGAATTGAGTGTGAACTGACCATAAATGTCAGTCTAGTTCTTGAGATGCCATTGCAGTATCAAATGGCACCACAAGGTGTTTGTTTCTTTCGAAGATTCTAACCAGCAACACGTTTATATGGTTATGTCTTTTCAATTTATTTCTTATGTGTAATAAATGATCACTGTGCCTTGGAGACCTGGTATTAAATGGTCCAAGTCCAGTTCCACAGAACAAACAGTGTGGACATTCCTACTATGCTGTTGTCATATTTGACGCTAACCTGCTTTTTTCTTCAACCAGTTTGACTTTGTTTTTATAATTAAAACTCAAAGTGACAAGTAACCGAAATGTCCGACAAAGCTCTCCTTTAAAAACAACATTTGGACAAACCAAACCACGAGTTATGCTCCCTTCCTGATGAAGAGATACACAACTGTGTACAAAAGCCTTGTTTATATCTGACTCCTACAATCACAAGGTCTTCGACTCCTATATATCTTCATGTTTCGTCAGTTTGGACGGAGTTTGAATTAAAGCTTTTCAACAGAACAAGCTATGCTGCGACAACCAATCAGTCCAGATCAGAGTGGAGGAAACAGTCTGTTTGACCTCGATAAACTTCACTCGCTTTATCTGACTGCAGGGCCGACACAGAGCACGTGTGTCTGCTGCTGTACACAATTTAAACTTGATAAAGCTGTCTTTCTTCTATCGCTAAAACACACACACATGGGTTTGTGCAGACACAAACAGACTGATAAACTTTACTCTCTCTATCAACCCGGTGACATTTACAGGTAGTCTCTGCTTCCAGGCCTTATCGCCGAGGCCGAGCTGAAGCAGACATCAATCTGGACACGAGTCGGGTGGAGTGGACATCGGAAACCTGCAACCTTGAGGAAGTCAAGCTTTTTGTATTTTTGCTTTACTTTGACATAATAATACTTACCTGAAGACTATTATTAGTATTTTAAAGTCTTCTGCAGAGTTACTTTTACACTAGGTTTGGGTCATTGAGAGCTAAGAGAGAATGGCTTTTGTTGAAAATATATTCCAAAAAACAACCCTGAACTCTTCTCACTATCATGGAATAAAATCTTGAAGACCTGCAGCCATTTAATTTCTTGCTGTAAAGCATTTTTATGGCAGCTAACGATCAATTTTATGGACCGCCATTGAAGTTGTATTGTAACCTCCCTGAATATAGATTTCTGAGGGTTTCCTGAGTTATTTCATTGGTATTTATCCAGAGATATTCATTCTAAAGTTTGACAAGAAGGTTGAAGGGTTGAAAGTATTGGTGCTTCTTTCCCCCAACATTTGTTATTAAACCAAATCTTGGACATGTAAAGTAAAGAGTAATATCACAATGCTGCATTATGAAACCAGTGTCAGCTCTCCTAAGAGTAAATTGCATCCAGGCTAACTTAGTCACCCTCAAAGCTCAACTTTCCCCTGGTCCTGATTTGACGAGTGTCATTCTTCAGCTCAGCTCGGGCAGCTACACCTCAAAGTGGGCTAAAAAAAGACCGCGCTTCAGAGAGAAGAGGCCTTGGAGCAATGTGGAGGAGGGAGGAGGAGAGGCACGGAAATGCTGCTGAGTAACAGTCCGAGTGTGATATACAGTCAGCGTACAAACAGGCACAGGTTCTCAAAGAGAGATGACGGTTTTTATAGCAGCAACACGGACGAAAAGGAAGGTCACAGGAATGAAAGCACATGACATTTACTCCATCTTGTGTTAATAGTGGCTCCTAATGCTCATTTTCCCAGGGGAAGCTCATACAGGCAAACACAACAAAATTCCCACTTATTGTCTCTTTTCACGCCGTAACAACAAACATCCAGCTAGCTCAACGAACACATCTACAGTTCACTGAGGACCACTTTCATAAAAAATAATCCATTATTTCCAAGCCCAAAGCTTTATTTGGCAGGGAAATCCCAGAACAAAGTCTGAGGAAGAAAGAAGACACTTCCCTTCTTTTTTATGTGAAAACATGAAAAGCCATGGTGGGGAGAGCATCAGCAAAGACCTCCAGGATACAAAACACAAACAATAAGAAACAAATGACACTTGTAGTTCAGGCATCAGCATCAATCAAGGTTTCAAGGTTGGAGTAGGCCAGCAAAAGCAATTTGATTTAAACGCAAGTTTTACTATTGGCCGACAATGTGTGGTTTTACCAGCTTATCAGTCTGTTATCAAGATAAATTACACTTGTGCAAAATCCTTTCTATCACTCATGGTTAGAGGTTGGGTGAGGACATTCATTGAAGAAAAAAAAAAGTTCACTCTTTTTAAATCATAATGACAACAGAAACCTCAAAAATGACCCTGTTAAGAAGTTTACACAACTCTGGTGGTTTTGGCCTGATAAATGCACAAAAGTTAACACAAATGTGTTTGAATGTCTGCTAAAGGTAACCATCCTCACCTGTGATCTATTTGCTTATAATTCGTTTGTGTGTGTGTGTGTGTGTGTGTATAAAAAATGGACAGGGTCATTTTTGAAGTTTTTGTTGTCATTATGATTTAAAAAGAGTAAACAGTTGTTTGTTAATAAATGTTTTCATCCAGCCTCTAACCATGGGTGACAGAAAGGTTTTTGTGTTATTCATATTCATATTTTCTGAGAAAATGCCCAAAAATCAGAAAATTCTGCTGGGGGGTGTAAACTTTTAGGCACAACTTGTATGTCCCGAGCAACTGTCTTGTTCTGTTATTAAATATGGCTTGCAAAGAACCATTGGACCCGCTACAACCACGGCAGAAATATTGTATTACAACAAGGCAATGCTAAAAAAATATGAAAAATTGTATCATTTAATGAGATATTTGGATTAAAAGTTTGGTTTGCTGTTCCAAGTAATGAATATTTGAGGCTTTGTAAATAATGACTCATCCCTTGTTTTAACTTAGTAATATCTTTAATTTCTGGATCTCCCAGCTTTGTTCAACTCCTCAGACTGTATTCTAAATTGTGTTGCAGTCTCATTGTCTTTGGCCTGGCCTTGCAGCAAGCATTTAATTCTATTCACCATTAGGGTGAAGAACTCATTCCTTGTGCAGTCAGACTCAAGGACACATTTACACTAACACACACACACGCAGACACACAAAGTGATCCTCATTTGGACACCTTAACAAGCGGATCCTACATTGTCTGTCCAGAAGATGGTGAAAGGGAGACAGAGAGAGAGAACTAGGAGGAGGACTAGCTGACATAATGAGCTAGTAGCTTGCAATGTTAGCCCTCTATTAGCTGTGAGAGGAGCTGCTGTAACTGGCATCTCTGCCTGCTAATGAACTGATTAACTGGTGGGAGGGCAGCCCGAACGCTGTCGGTCTGTGTCATCGTCTTTCCGTCTGTCCGGCTGACCTTTAGACACAGAGACGACAGAGGGAAATGTAAACCAAGACTGAGTGAAACATGGATGACAGACGAGGCAGGGAAGTAGGGATTGAGGAGACGAGAGTGGGAGATAAAAGAGACGAGAAGAGGGACAAAAAGGAGAGGAAGGAGAGGAGAGGAGGGGGGATGAAACCCGCTTCTGCAGCCTGGAGGTTGCTCTGCTAAAAGCCTGTCAGAACCACCATGCACATGCCTGGCAGGGCTTTAAAAGGCAGTGGATCTTCCTTACAGTACGTGTGTGACAGCCGAGTGTTTGCGTCTCTCTTTCCTTTCTAAAAAGAGATGGATGGAGGGGATTCATGGAAGAAAATAGAGTCATCTGAAGTAACCCTGGGCTCCTGACTTCCTCCTGTGTACACACCGCTCTCACTTCTAACACAACAAATATTAGCATAACTCCAAGCTCGGCCAGGGGAAATAGTGTTCCTTAAAGGAATTCACACACACACACACTTGAGCATCTGCGTGCCCATGAAAGCACCCATGGGACACACACATGTGCCAACACACACACACACACACACACACACACACACACACACACACACACACACACGTCCTTATCCAGCTCTCACATCTGAAAGGCGTGAGACGAATACACAGACTCACATCATAGAGCGACTTCAGAGAGAGGGAAAAAAAGATGGAAACAAGTGCACGGAGGCTGGCAGACAGACTGCATCTCAGATCCTCCTTCATCAGGCGGCTGCTGTCTCTGCTTCTTAACTATTTCCTTAAGTCAACCTCTGAGCTGCAGAAAAGCTTAGAAAGAAGCCCAGTGTTGAGGCCAAATGTAAAGCAGCATTTATATTTCATAGCTTTAAACATGCAAACTATTCTTAGACTTCTTTCAACATGGCTTCACTCTTTGTGCACTTTAAATTCTTCCAAGAACACTTGTAATAACAGCGTCTTTTTTGATCTTTTTAATGATTCATTTCATGAGTCTTTTGTTGAGCAAACACTCTCATGCTCCAGTTTCTTAAAGCACTGGGTCAGTGTGACGAGAGTATTCTCTCCTTTAAGCAAGATGCTTCAACAAGTATCAACAGCAGGCTAGCTTTGGATTTATGAACAATGAGCATCAATTCATCCAAACTAATATTCTTTTACTAGTTGGTTAAAAAAAATGATACTCATGATGATAAAAAAAAAAAAATCCCCTATAAAAGATGGAGAGCACAACAGCTCCCCTAAAGTGAAGCCAAAACTTTCAGCACTCCCTTTAATTACCAGCTACAGTTTTGAGTTATCATAAATTCTGCCTCTTCCATTGTAACTAATCAGACGCGTCAAAACAACAAGATTACGAGATACCTCAAACAATTTTTATTTCCTAATATGTGTTTTTTGCATGGCAGCTAGTTCTTGTTGTTGAGTTGTTTGGTTATAACATTTCATCTGATGCTAAAGGGAAGAGTTTAGATGTTGACTTTTGCAGGGTCTTTATAAATATAATTCTTAAAGCACCCTTCCATTTTTTTCCTATTTTTGCCTCGCTTAGTATTATCACATCATAAAACATGTATGACCTTAAAACCTATAGTTTTTCCATTCCAATCAAGTTATACATTGCCATTTTCAGGATAACCTGAGCTACTCAAATATGTATGTTGAAGTGGTGTCAGGTGAATATATAAATAGTTAGAGTATATATATAAAAAGGATAAAATCAAACATGCAACACAGAAATGATATATTATGAGACTTGATTCAAATCACTCTCCAATCAGGAATTTACAAAAAAAAAAATCTTTCTCAAATCATCTTATTTATCCAGGAAGATTACTTAATAAATTAGCAAGTGCACTAGCTTTTGATTACAGTTGTCTTCCTTGAGATCCATTGTATAGGTCTGGACAGCTAACAAACAATATAACTAGAAACTCTAGGGGGCGCTGGTAAGCACAGTAGAGAAAAAAAATGACTATCACAAGTGTTTGCCGCAAATCAACACAAGACTCTTTTTTGACATTTTAAGTTAAAATGACCATTTGTAGGTGTGCTTTGTAACATCACAAGTGCAGTATTTCAGCTTCCTTATTTTGGCTTCACTTCTTTCATAGTGAGAGGTGAAGGCAAGTCATCCATAATGATGTACTGTCAATGATACTGCTCCTGCTGGATAACTGGTGTAAAAGCTAAGTTTGTACACACTGAACTACGCACAATCATTTTTTAAAATGTCTGAGATAATAGAGTGTGAATAAACTGCCTGAAGTGTGTGAGTAAATGAGCCGATTTTCCTTCTTTAATTTCACTTCAAAATGAACATCCTTTCGAGCAAACATGCAACCTGAAGATGTTACTTTGACTAAATAATTCATAATCAGCTCAAACCTCAGTTTAAGATGCAGCTCTCAGCTTTTAATTCACCACACTTTCTCTTCTAAGCAGTCACGCTAAGGGCTCTGTTTGTCTCCGTCTCACCTGTTTCAGCATCAAGGTGCTTTGTTTGCACACTGACTTAACTGAATAATAAGAGGTGGTGGGAGTTTGTGTGAAAGAGAAGGAAACAGTCACTTAATCCCTCATTAACAAAACTCCTCAAAGGTGGCACAGCAGCTGGATTTCACTTTATATCTTCTTCTCGGCCTGACACAGATCCATTCACACGATCGATACGGAAACAGAAGCAGGATCTGTGCCTCTGCCCTGATTCACTCTGCCGTCAACAAACCAAAACTCTTCTCTCTCCCTTCTTCCTCCCACTGCCTCCCTCCTGACCTGGGCTTTACCCACTCCACAACAGACAGGATGCATGAACACAGCACAACTGAGGAGGTGGGTGGGCTTAGAGGGGCATGACAAGTGTCCTCCAACTGAAGCTGGAGGGATGAGGAGAAGAGAGAGCACAGCAGGGATGTGGAAAAATCCCTGTTATGAATCCTCATGATGTGCAAGTTTGTCTTATGACTTTTATTTGTGTTGTTCTGCTATGAAATCAAAACGAGTAGAAACTTAAAATCTTATGAGAATTAAGTTGAGATCATATGAGAAAAAGGTGAGTGCCAGCTATAGTTTATCCAAATGTAAAATAACATATAAGAGGACATTAGAAGCTGTCGGTACAAATGTAGGGAACATGGATCATCTTAAATCTCATTTTAAGGACAAATAGTGATTTCAGAAGCTGCCTATCAGAAAAAAATCCTTTCCACAGAATGGATTTCTCTTTATTTGTGTCTCAGCGCAGTCTTTTCAGAGACCTGATGGGTGTGAAAATGTACAGCTGAAATCTATCCCCAATGAAAAGCTTTAACTTGGCACCATGCACCACATTCCTAATTTAAATGCTGTTGGCTGGCTGCTCTTCAAATATTCCCCTTCAAAATAATACCAGACACTAGAAATAACAGCACTTAATACTTGCAACACTTAGTCTCATATTTCTGCTTTCCTACATATATTCAAGATATTGATCTGATTATTTAGATTGTATCATCATGTATTACCATTTTTAGTTTAGTTTTTAAAAAAGCTGAGATTCTCATATCACTTATAAATGTAATTCTCAAAACTTTATCACATTTTTTTTTTCTCAAAAAGACTTTATTCCCATGACACTTGAGTGCCACATTTTGTAATGATGAAATAAACTTTCACTTCATTTTGCAATAATACGCCAGATTATGTTACAAGTTCTTATATATTGTGATCAGTTATTACAAAAATCAGGTGTTGCACTTTTCTTTAATCAAGAAAATTTAAGAATTTGATGCATAATGATACACACTGGTTTTAATCATATGTGTATTAAAGTTTAATACTAAGGCAGTTTCTAAAATTTGGTTTTGCACACTGATTTAAACTGCACTGATGATTGTCGTTAATCCCCACAGTTTTTAGAGTGTTTTGAAAAATAGCCGCCTCCTAGTCTGCAACCCAGATGTTCAGAGAAGTGGACACCAGGAGAGAATGACAGAAAAAGACGAGTCCAAGTGAGTTTGGCAGCTGCATCGGACACAAATTAGCTTCACTGAAATCATGCAGCAGTGGCCATCAACAGCTGCAGCCTTCATGAAGAGGAATGAAGAACAGCTGGATCTGTGTTGGTGTTGTTACAGAGGAAAAAACAGACAGTGGGAGTTTATTAAATTTGTCCCAGAAACACCTGCTGATAACTGAACAAATTGGCAGCCAAAAAGGCATTGTTTGGATAGCAGATGTAAAAGACAGGAAGTAACAACCACCTACAGGACTTAAGGAGAGGCTTCCCAAACTGTAACTCTAACAAGGCCAAAAAAAAGGTTTGTGTTTGTGTGTGTGTGCCTGCGTCTGTGCTCTTTGAACCCACTCTAACTTTTATTGCCCTCCCAGGGATCATAATAAGGAACTAATTGATAGTCTTTGAGCCGCAGGCTGAGGAGAGGGGGAGTTCCTGCAGGAAGTCAACACAAATCAAACTCTCCCTGAGCCCTTAAGGTCTGGAGCGACTCCAGCTGAGTTGTGGTGGGTAACAGTCGCTGCGTCCATGTGTGTGTGTGTGTTTGTGTAGGTGGTTAGGAAAGAGACAGACAGAGGGCAGAGAGAGGGAGCGGGAAAGAGTGCGACTGAGATAAAGAAAGAGCAAGAGTCTGAGGTTGACATTTACTGTGTACTTCTGGAAGTCGCCTCCTCGTTTAACCGCATTAGTTTGTGCTTTTGACCCTGAACGAAGGAAAGTACAAACACTACAGCTAAATGTCAACATCCTACCTATCCATGTGAAATCCTAAATGCCTTCTATATAAAGCTTTGTTCTGTTACATGAATGCAAAAACAAATATAAAACCAATCCACTGTCTTACTAATCACCTGGATGAGTTACATACTCCATTCTGATTGGCTGAAACTCCATAACCACAGTTATCAACTCTTAATAGCAAAAACTAAGCAGGGAATTATCTTTTTCTCACAAGTCGCACTTATCACATCAATCCTCTGAAAGAAGTCTAGTAGATTCATAGAGTTTATGTTTTCACCTCTCCCTGTTGACTATGTGGCAAAAACATTATAGGATGTATTGCAATTAGAGTATTAAGGCTCCATTTACACGGTAATGATTTTAAGCTAAAACACAAAAGTGTTAACAAGTTTAAGCTTCCCGTTTACACAGAAATGGCGTTTTAGCTAGAAAACTTTTGCCCACATTGCACTTTCATTGGAGCATGACTACTGTCGTGTGTATGGCTCCTACAGTTGTATCGCCAAGTACAGGCCTGGCATGTGTACTACAGCGTTTCCATGTAAACAAAGATTTTTTTCACTGCACATTTTAATTGAAATAAATATGCTGCTTTTAAATCCCTACAGTAATCTGCAAATCATGTGTGCAAATCAGCTAGGTGCTAAGCCAGATTATATATTGAGAGCAGGTGATTATGCAAAACAGAATCTTGACAGGGTGAGACAACCAACCAGGATTCAGTTTTGCATAATAACCTGCTCACTATAAGTTATCACTTTTACAACCAATCCTAATTGTTGTGCTGCTTTTGTTCGTCCTAGACATGCATCACCTTTATTGTTTCACACTATGTTATAACCTGTAAAAAAATCACTCACAGGAGCTCTAATTTTAAGTGCCTTTAGATCTGTTCTGGTGCTATGTAAATTTTGATTTACATATAAAAATATCTAACGTAGATAGATAATTACGTACATTTTTTCACAGCCCAAAATTTCCATAAACTGATTAAATGTTATCTTGATGCTTTCCAGTTTCTCTCAGCTCCTCAAGGATTAGGTCATGTATCCTCTGTATGTGAAAGTCCCGCCCCCCCCGGTCCCCACAATCAACAACCTGAGCACAAAGTGAGCATGTGGCAGCGTTCAGCTCAGATTCATATCGTCTCCTGTTCCAAAACAAACGGCCGTCTGACACAGAAAGGCATACGCCACATTCCACAGGGCTCGAGCCAATCCATAAAGGGAGTGGGCGGGAGGGGCGGGAGGGGTTTCCTGCACTAACTTTCAGGGGTTTATGCACTACAAACTACAGTGGGCAACTTATTGGCCTTTTAGCACAAGTGAAAAGCCAAAAACTAGTGGTATTGCACATTTATCTTACATGAAAGGACGAAAAGCAACGGTTTACTAATCTGACAAAAAAGTAAATAGCATGGGCCTGATGTAGATTATTCTTCTGCACCAAAGAGCTCCATTGTTGACCAAATCCCACAAACACCAGCGTGCTTCTGTAAATACTCACAAGTTAACCCCATGAGTATTTTACTCAGCTCTAAACAATCCAAAACTTTGTTGCTTATTTCATGTTTCCCATCTTAGTGCTTCAGTAACAGAGTAAGTTTGGTGCCGAGGGCTGAAAATGACAGAGTAGGGAACTTCTGAATGACAAACTTTTGTTATGAAGGGTAGAGAAGTAATAAATCAAACTATTAACTTCTTTTGGCTGAAATGTTCCTTAATGGTTTCCTCATTGCCATGTGGATCAACCACAGGGTGCAGAACTTCCTGCAGAAATCCTCCTCTTCTTGCCCTTAAATGCAAGTCCAACAATAACTCGTATCTCGGATCTTCAGCCAACTCTTTGAGGAGAAACATCTGTGACTTTCTGGATGTTCGAATGTCTTCACAAGCTACTAAGTCCCTACTGTTTTTGCACCGAGCAGGTGGTTTACATGGATCTAAGATGCTGAAAGCTGTGCTCTCACATCATGGGGATGGTGACAGCTGTTGTTGAATACAAAAAAAATAATCACTATCAAATGTTTCTCATAGTAAAATGAGAATGCTCAGCTGCAAACAGCAAAAGAGCCCTTTGAGAGTCGGAATATTAAACTTTTACGATATCCGTCATCTCAGGACAAGAGGCCAACAAGACTTTCACACTGGCTGGAGAATGAGGGTGAAAAGCTGAGTCTCCCTTTTGTTCCTCTGAGACAACCCTGCACACTATTATTAAAAAGGATGAGACCGGCCTTTTACTGGAGCCATTAGCACAGCTTTATGCCTCCATAAAGATTTAAGTAAACGGTCTGAGACTGCAGGACAATCAAACGCAGCAGACCTCTACAGACATGTCAGGTAACTGGCTCTGGCCTCTTACTGCTGAGCAAAAACACTGACTTTGGGGAATATAAAAAATATGACAGATAACTTCACACTGCACAAGCAGAACATTTCCTGACTGTAAAGATAGAATTGAGAAATTTTACTGGAGGCTGTTGGAGGGTTAGGATGATGGATGGGGTGAAAGAAGATGAGTATTGTTTTAGCTTTGCTCCCCCCAAGCAAGCAAACAAAAAAGCACCAAGAAGAAAAAGTTATTCCTGGTTGTATATTTTATTGAATCATGTAAGTTTTAATTTGTTGTTTTCTTCCTTTTAGCTCTGTTTGGGTCACTACCCCCAATAACCAAATGGCCATTAAAACTCCAAAAGACTCAGCCAGTTTGGAGTTGGGTTTTATTTGGCAGTAAGAAGCAAGTGATATTCAGTTTATGGTTGTGCAACACAAGGGAGAAGAGCAGATTCTTGTATTTGAGAAGCAAATTTTGCTCAACGAGTGGACTCATAACCCTGCCAACCATATCATGCTGCAATAGAACAAGCACCACAGGCGCCTCTGTTTTCCTTCCACAGACCAGTAAGTCACAACATGGAGCGCCAATGATTTCCTCCCTCACAGTATTGCTTCCCAACAGGAAGAAAGTCAATTTCATGGTTTCCTGGAAAAACAAAGATACATGCTGACTGACTACTTATGGAAAGAAAGGCCAATGATGCCATGGTTTCTTTTAGATTTACCTTCTTATTTACCTGTGTAGCTGTGTTTGAAAGCCAATTGGTTTTATTGGAATACCACACTATTAATAATAATAAAACAAGCAGTACAACATTTGTAACCAGTAGCATCGTTGATAAATCTGTACACCAGTAGCTGCCTATTTAAAAATGTTATTTAGAAGCATTTTAATTCTCTTAAATTTTGTTCTTCTGGGTAACTTTAATTTATAACCTTTTTTTCTGAACTTTTTCCTCGATTTTTGGTCTCCAGCTCAAATTTTTTTTTAAAAAAAGGCACATACCATTGCTCAGAACCTTGAAGTTAATATAGCAAAGTAAGATTAAAATAAAAGCAAATTAGAAGCATTCTAAACCCTTGAAATTCTGTGTTTCTGGTCAACTTTAATTTTAGCTGATTTTTTTTTAATCTTTAAAATTTCCCCTCATTTTAGGTCTCCACCTCAAAGAAAAATTGCATCGTTAATTTCAAAAGTCCAAAGCTTATCCTGCAAATTTAGGTAAAAACTACTTTTAATCACTTCAATAAGTAATTATCACATGCAAAATTCCATCATTTTGCATTGAAAAACAGTTTCTTTGTCCGTATCTACTAAACAATATGAAGCAATTCTTTGCATAGTTGGACAACAAATTCGATGAAATCAACTTCAAGTTCACTTTTTTATTTGTTATGTATAAAAATGCTGCACTGATACTGCACTACTTCAAAATACACATTCTGGGAAATGCAGTGCTTATTCCTTTTTTTTTCCTAGTATAACACTGATGAGAAATGTTTAAGCGTACATGTACAGAATTGTTTCACATGCTCCCTTCATGGTGGTTGCATGGACTTGTATATGACTTGAATTTATATTACTTTATGTAATACTTTTAACTTGTTACCAGAGCTTTTTGTAATAATAAAATAATGTTGCATTACCATCAAACATTAATCGTTATGCAGACATAATAAAAACACTGTTTCACTGACAAACGGCTGAAATAATCATCAAAGACTACAGCTTTATCCAACCAATTGGTTTCCTCATTTTTCAACCAGTAAGTCATTTTAACTGTAGAGCCTGACATATGCTGCAGCACATTACAGCTGATTTACTTCATTTCAAATCACTACATATTTCCCCTCTGTAATTAAAGCTTGTTTGATGCCGTCATGTGGCTCTCCAGGGGCCCTGATCAGATTTAATGTAAAGTTAATGTAAACCTTCCCCTCTTGGAATTCCTCCCTCAGCACTGCCAGAGCTCATAAAGCGGGGAGAACAATCTGAGGCTCATGTGGCTTCAACATGGCCCTGCTTAGCGAATACCTCAGTGCTATGGTATCCAGCCTCCTGGACCGTAACCGACTTTCTTTCCGCCTTCATGCTCTAACGGGAGCTCCCATGACTTCTCCACCCTCCTGTGCGCCTCTCTGCTTGCCCATGCACCGGTTGGGAATTGGGGAAATTCCTCTGCACCGTTAAAACGGCTCCTGATACGCACGAGAAAGCCGAGATTCTTTGTCAGCTGTGAAACTCGAGACACTGGGAAATAGGGCTTCACCTTGCAGTCATCTCTGGTGCTGAGGAAGGGGAGGAAAACAGAAAGATCTGCTGCAGCACGACAGCTTTCTTTCCCCCCAGACAGGAGAGAAATGTGAAGCTTAAGAGAAAAGCTGGGAGAAGAGCAAACCCAGAAAGAGATTTAAGTGTGTTATATAAAAACAGGCTTCATATTCATCGCCTCAAAGACTCCAGTAACCTGAAAGCGCTAAGGCACAGCATGGGAACCATCTCGACTTTCTCCTTTCAGCTGGGAGTAACAGAGCGGCTCATATCATGAATAGCACATATCAGAGGCTAAAGCTTCTGTCAGGGACTAGAAATGGAGTTGAGCCAGGTACATACAAATGAGAGCAGCTGTATGAATAAGGGCCAATGCTTGTTAAATGAGAGCTGATAAATGGAAAAGACTGCTTGAGTCCCTGCTGGACGTTGATGAGATCCCTCTTTGGCCTGAAAATGATGACCACTGCTGGGACCAGTCCAATGTTTAGAAAATATTTGTCAGATTTACAAGTTCAACATGTACTTCCTCGACATTCTGGGTTTCCAACAAAGTCTTATGGGTATTCATCTGAGCTGCAACCAATCTTAGCTGAAACTTGTAGCTGCTTAGGGGCAGCAGAAAAACAAAAGGTGACACAGTTACACTATCACTTTTCCTGTTCGCTCTCCTTTGTGAGAGGTTGTAGTATCGCTTCAAAACTCTGTCTCCCATTCATTTGAATGGGGCAGCGATCAAACTTAAAAGAGTAAATACACCTCATAGAAATGTTTCTCACATCCATATGCTGTGGTGATATGAAGATATTATTAGGCTGTATTATGTTTAAGTCCTCTTTTTTTCTGAAATATTTTTTTCCATACGTTACTGGACATTAAAAACTGAGTTTTATGTCATGTTTCAGTATGATTTACAGCTGTGATTTTTGCATTATTTGTTCAAGAATAGCAAGATACGTCAGGGAGGACAACAAGAAGTGATAAAACCTTCAAAAGAGAAAAAAAGACTTTGTTTGTCATCTGGCTAGACTCAGATTCTCTGCAGCACAAACAGGCCGCACAATGGCGGCGCCTCTGACGAAGGTATTTTGACTTCAAACCCGTACAATGGTAAAAGATAGAGCCACGCTGTCCATTCAACATGGTCCCTAAAAGCAAAAGCAAAACAAAAAAAAAAGGAAAGAAGAGGAAGAAGAAAGGTCTAAATTGTTCATAAAATTGAAAAAAGAAACTGCACTCTCAAATCTAAAAAGTTTTTTTTTTCTTCATTCGGTTACTTAGCTGGAACATACTGTACAGCCAGGATATAACATCCCCTAATTTGGAGACAACCCTGTCCCCAAAACACTTTTAGACCACATTTCTGAAAATAATGTTTAACAACCTAATAACGTTACAAGGAGAAGACGGTTTTGAAACAATTTTGGGTACTTAATGTTGTTTTCAATGCTGTTTTAAATTAGGTTATCACATTTAATGAAAGAAGAAACGGTCAGTTCTGTAAACAAAGCTCTACTTGGTGCTTTACTTGAATAGGATATTTTGATTCTGAGTTAAGATGGTACAACTGATGGTTCAACGATTAGCTTTTTTCCATCAACAAATCAAGGAGTAATGAAACAACTGTGAGACCAATAACTCTACAGTGAGCTGGCAGCTAATTTCAGGGGTTTAAAAGATGCTGTATTTGTTTGTCACTCTTGAAAGCAGCTCACAGACTGTAGGTTGAAGAACAGCAAACTCACATCAACAAAGAGACCGTTCAACGTGGGACCTGAAAGCCTCAGCTGACACAACAAAAACACACAAAGACACTCAGAGACATCGGCACTTCTTCCTTTAATTTACAGCCACCTCTGCCTCTGATTGTAACCTTTAACTGGACCAAAGAGGTCCTTCTCTGTAATATCCTCACCAAATCATCGCTGCAAATGACTCAGCCTGCAGTGCCCACTTAACACGTGGAGAACATTAGCATTGTGACAAAAGCTCATTCTGTCTAGAAGGTCTTTGTGACCCTCGTCCGTTCACTCACTTTTAGTCGAACACGATGGCAATCAAGCATCTGGCTCTCCATCAGTGCGGAGACTAATATCCCTCTCTGCCCTGTATTTCCAGCCCTTCACCTGTATCACATTAATGCTCATTCAGCTTAGCCGTTAGCCCACAGGTGCACAATATACGAGACCGAAGGCTTTTGTCTATGCCGGAGCAGGAAATTAATACTTGTGCAGTGAACTCAGCAGGTATTCTCCCAGGAGCTGCAGCCAGACGGGAGAATATAGAGCTTGTCTAATATCCCTCCTTTGCTGCATGTGCAAAATCTCCCAACTCTGCTGTGTGTGTGTAATACTCTGCTCTTTATGCAGTGCATGAACGAGTTCATACCCTGAGAAGTCTAACCAGGTTTTTTTTATGGAAAGGTTGAAATGCAAGTTGCTACGAGTTGAGATGTTTAAGGGTTAAGGATTAAGGGCTAAACTCAAGCAATTTATTGGCTAAGGAAGTTATTCATCCTCTACTATAAGTTCCAGTCTAGTATTGCATCAAGACCAGGCAGCGACATCACAATTTGCTTCCTGATGAGGTGTTCTTCAACTTGAATATCGTGAAAAAGTTCAATATGTTTTTGACACCCATTTCAGAAAGAGAAGCCCAGATACTATATAGACTCATTATACATAAAGTGAACTATTTCAAGCATTTTTTGTCTTTAAATGTTAATGATTGTGCTTCACAGATAATGAAAACCCCAAATTCAGTTTTTTAGAAAATAAGAATATTTCATAAGAGCAATAAAAAAGGGATATTTTATACAGAAATGTCTGGCTCTGGAAAGTTTTGCTACCTTTTTTTTTTTTTACCATTTTCCAATTTTTCTGCCATTTTTTTCCCCTTTTCACCTATTTTTGCTACTTTTTGACCATTTTCACCACTTTAAACTATTGATGCTACTCCCTATCAATTTTTAACACTTCACCTCTGAGAGTGTTTCCCTTGCAAAAGTAGTTTCCAACACTTCAACATGCAGGGTCCAGTAACAGTGGTGTAGAGCGCAGAACATCCGCCAGAAATTTTTTTATCGGGTATTCTGACACATTTGAGATCGAAGAAATATTGCACCGGATGTAATTAGAATATTGCAGAAAGCCTTATTGCGATTGCATCTAATTTCCATTTAATTGCCCTGCTCTTTCAAACTCTAATATGGTGGCCGCAAACTAATGTTTTGAATAAAAAACTAAGAAAATTTGTGTTTTGACCATTATTTCTGGACAATAAATCTTACAACACTGGGAATTCTGTCTCTGCCAATGCCAAACAGCTGGTTCTGCTGTTGATACTGACTCGTGGTATGAGCTCCTGGTACATAACTTTTATTTGACCGCAAACTTTGAGATTTATTCCTAGATTCACTGCATCGACCCTCCATGCATGTTTGACTCTCATCTACCTCTGCTTGCTCCCCTGATTCAAGCGTTCAGGGTTTTAGCCGAGCAGCATGTGGCCCAGCGCTGAAGCTGTGCTGTGATCAGCTGCTGTCAGACACACAGACAGGTTTTTAAAGCTGGGCAGCAGGAGGAGGATACTTAAAGATGGTGCCAAGACCATCTGTAAGGGAGCGCAAGAGAGAAAACAGGTCCCTCTTTATCTCGTGTCCTTGGACCAGCCTGCTAAGAGGACAGGGGGTGGATGGATGGAAAGGCTTCCAAAGATCAAGTGAAGAGGCTTGAACTCAAGTGTTTTACTGGATATACTGTTGAAATAGTTATTATCCATCAAGAACGATGTAGCTCTTTCGTTTTAGTGAAACAAAGTGGTTAATTAATGGGTCAGTGTCGACAGAGAATCGATCCCGAACCCTTTAAGTAACGAGATAACTACTGAAAACTTGTCAAGACAGTGCTGCTCAGCTCCTGGATGTTCCTGGCTGTATCAGGGGTCATGGATTGCAGCTTGTGGCTTGAATTGTTTTCATATTTTGTGAGCGTGTGCCTAAACACTGTTTAATTCATACTGGAAATTTGGGCTATGAAAGCAGTGATTTTGCAAAACTTACCAACAAAAATCAATTTGTTAAATCTTGACGATGAGATACATCCCTGGTTTATATTATTATTGGATAGCTTTATCATATGATGAATCATGGTTTATTCACATGGTGAAAAGTCTTTGAATTTTAGTGTTAAAGTACTGCAGCCCCTGCAGGATCCCTGTCTCTTGCTAATGACCATGTGTCCAATTATAGCAGCCAGACTCTAGTGTCCTCTGACCCCCATCCGTGACACCAATGCCCCACTGGCAAACATACCAGCTCTTAACATTTGATATCCCACCACTTCCTCCTTTGTATTGGAAATGTTCTGCAGCACTCTGTGTTGGCAGCATCGGCTTCTACTGCTTTAACAAGCTGCCAAATTTAACCTTCAGTGGTCAAAACAGAGCCATGAATACTAAATATAACACATCCTGCTTCCAACATGGGAAGTTTAATTTTTAGATTTGTGGTTTGGCTTTTTTGGCCACTTAGCAAGCAACAAACAACACATTTAAATCCATTTAAATATCAAATATGGCTGTGTTGGAGGGAAGGAACCAGGCTCCTCCTGTCTGTGTGTGTATTTCAGGCTCATAACAAGAAATGTTTTGGGTGCTTTTACGGATCACAAGGATTGACAAATGAAAGGATTTATATTCTTTTGCATTAAAAACACATTTCTGGGTAAATATAACCTCCATTATTCAGCATTTAAAGACTTCAAAAGCTTAACGGTGCTCCCAGCTGAGATCCATCACGCTGTTTGTTATATAAACCTCTGCTGTGCATACACACACCTGTGCCACAGGCAAACACACGCTCTCACTAGCACAGCTCAGGTAGACAAACACGCACACCCCTTAGATATATATGTACACATGAGCTCTCACATGTTCATGAGCGCACAAACTATAGGCGGCTTTGACCTGTGCATTGACTCATCTTCACGCTGTGTGTGCATGCAGCCAGTCTGCCTGATTTATCTATGCACACACACACACACACACACACACACACACAGGCTGTTCCTCCATCAGGTCGTCAGTGTGTCAGTCAGTGCTCTGGAAACAGATGAATGCGGTCTTTCAGGCTGCAGCAGGCTGACAAAATCAACCATTCCTGCACCGACACAGGTGCTGCTGCCGCTGCAGCATTGAAATGAATGTTCATATGTGCATGAAAATATAGAAGACACTTTTTTCCTCCTGCATTAGCTGTAGGATATTAAACTGATACTTTTTTATTCAGCTCAACTTAACAACACATTTTGGTCATTGCAACCTTTCCACAAGTTTGTCTGTTGATATTCGTCTGATTATCTGCACCTGTACGCTTCATTTCTAGGCATTTGTGCTCAATTGTTTATTTTGTTATACTTTGTTTGTTATACAAATATTCTTCATCATCATCATCAAACCCTTCCTTTATTTCCAGAAACTTAGTTCCCCACTGGCTGGCAATATTGTACAAAATTTTCGAAGGGATTGCTTTCAATATCTTTGGAAATCTATGCAAAAACGTGCTTTTGTGTCATAGCCGGCTCAGCGGTTCTATTGAAGCTGCTATTGTCTTACAAACTTTCAAATCAAGCTTCTGTTTATGTCCATATTTGTCAACTCAATCTAGCAGATCAAGATGAATTGTACATTCACATTATTATTATCAAGGGTCACCACTTTTGATTTATGCACCATCTGTTTTGACAATTGTTTGCTCTCCATTTAGCCACCCCAGGTTAGTTATGATTTACAAAAAATAAAATAATCATTACATAGACAAATCACCCAATCATTCATGTAATGGTTATATAAACTTTCAAATGTGTTTAAATGAGTTGGGTGAAGCTGGAAAAATGATTGTATTTATACCTTTATCACATCTAACTAGCTTATCTGCAACAACTTTGAAATGTCATTAGATGGTGGGTCTCTTGCTCCTTAAGTGTGCCCGGATGGCAGGACACCATCGAATTAATTGGCAAAAAATAGTTAGCAGTGATGACTTAGTAATATTTTTGATAGAAATGCTGACCCCTATTAGTCATATTTCCATGTTATCGTGGTCCTAAGAAAAAGCTGTCTTGATAGTTAGTACATAGATTTTTTTTTTGTCATACTTGATCATTAATTCATCATTTGTTCATTTTTGTATTGTTAACCATCCACTTTGGCACTTTCTGATGCTTTGTGTTCAGCCTGTTGTGCAAGACAGATTGTGTCCCTCGGGGTCAAGTCAGAGTCTTTTCTCCACCTCTGCACTTTTGTCAACGATGCTAAAACAACCACACGATGTGGAATGTGTTGTTGTTTGAACCCTATCACTATAATTAGGCTTTGCGTATGGATGTGCATCTGTTCCATGCTGCTCGCACATGCTTTGTACTCGCACGCTTTGTTCTTGCCAAATGCTAATCATTCAAATTACATGCCGAGGACCGCAAATGTCTCAGGGTTTAATCTGATGGAGGGGGAAAGCTCCGCCTCTGGCATGCACGTAATGTTCAACCTAAAGGGGGGGCAGCTAAATGCTTTAAACCTGATGCCCTTAATCTGTAGAACAATGGCATGGACATAGTTTCTTTTCAAGATATGGGGCCATTAAGTACAGATCATGTGCTTCAGGCTTAGCGAAGCAAACTAATATGTCTTGAAAATAATTCACAGTCAATACTATCAACTCATCCACTGCAAAATAAGCCAACTAGCCAAGTAATTGTCATTGATATGAATATAGAGAGAAGTTTTTTAGAGTAAAAGAAATGAAATTTCAGAGGCCTCACATGCCACAGAGCCCGTCTCTCACACCTCACACAGTCTGCTTTCTTCTGTCACTTTGTCAATAAAAGGGCATGGTTTCCATCAACCCTGCTTTTAAAAGCCTGTGAGTGTTTCTCTGGTGTTGTAAAACTCCCCAAGGCAAGATGTGTGCGATTGTATGTGCCAGCGCATGCACGTGGCTATGATCAAACACAGAGTGCACTAAAGAAAAAAAAATGTGTGTGCGTGTTTCTTTGATGGATGATATACTTCATATTTTCCCCATCCTTGCTTCTTATGTGTTTCTTTTACCAATCTGCCACCAAAAAGGACACTCTGGGCTCTCGGTTGCCAGATCATTAACACCACGACATGAAAGCAGAGTAGAGGTCAAAGTTCACCACATGTCTCCCTCAGCACGTAAAATACGACGGACACTAAGAATGGCTGGGAGATGCAGGAGGAGCCACAGCAGCTTTGAAGGCTCAGAATGCAGAGAGTGGCAAGTGAGGGTGAAAATACAGAAAGACAAAGAAAGTTTGAAACCTTTTTTTCCATGCTTACTGAAACTTAAAGATCTTGATGAGGAGAAATGGTCCAAAAATGCTGAAAGTAAGACATGACAGCACAAGTTCTGCTTAACTCTGAAGATGTTTTTGTTCGCTTATGGTCTATCTAAGCTTGACAAGATTTACTGTTACCGTGAGAAATTGCGGTGACAGAGCGCAGCGTCAATAACAGAGTAGCTGCAAAGCTAACTGAGCTAAGTGACCAACGTACGCTCTGTATTTACAGCCCGACTCTGTATTTACAAGAGGCTACCAGCTGCATAGCTAACAGGGCTGTAGCTAGCTTTAGCTTCAATCCACAGCTCAGTTGAAGGGTGGGTGATGGGATAATGAAAAGAAATAGCTATTCAAACAAAAACTTTTTTTTTTAACCAGTCAGTGAGCATATTTATTTTTGTATTTCCAGGGTTTTTGCAGCTGTCTTCCAATGTAATCTCAAAGATTTGACATTTTAAGCACTTCCACATGGGACTTACATCGAAATTTTAAGCCAGTGAGAGAAAGGAAAAATGCATTTGTCTACCATCAGGAGACAATCTGTTAAGTTAAAAGATTGTGCCATTTGCATTGAAACATGAGACCACTAAATTTTGTGACATTTTGGGAGTTGAGTGCATGTGTGAAGGCAGCTAAAGCTTCAGTTCTTCGGCCTCAAATCCAGTTTTGTGTTCTGGTTCATCTAAAGATACCACTTTGTTGACAGATCTGCCATCCCACAAACACATTGTGCCACACACGCACCGGCCAGATGACTATTAATACACCCTGTGCATGCCGTACTTGAGGTGACGGCACTCTGAACTGACACTGAGGGGGCTGCCAAGTCTCATGACTCACCCCATCACACCCTGTACCTGCTGTTTCTCAAACTCTGAAAAAGTTAACCTCTGAGGTTTATTATTTCGTGGACTTGAGCTGAGCGGTTCGCGTTTCAGGAGATGTTTTCCCCTGGTGGAGAATATTTGCTCAACCTGACATCAAATATGGACATTTTTCACCCATGTGTGCGACTTAAACACACTTTTCTGATTACCCATCGACCCATTTTTGCACATCAAAATCTCTATTTCCGCCTCAAATCCTGCTGCAGGTTCTCACAGACCTGATGTGTCAGTGTCACGCCAACAACAAACACACACTCGTGCACACCGGCACACATACAAACACGCCCGCTGCTGGTCAGGATTAGCCTGGATAATGGGATCAGAGATCACCACCTGCCGCTTCTCTCCTGTCATCTCCTCCTTTCTATGCCTCTATGCTCCTTCTGTTTATCCGTCATTTCAAATCACTACCGCCCCCTAAATTTCTCCATCTCATGCTTATAATGTGTGTGACTTCTTTCATCAACCCTCCGTCGCTCTCTTTGCCTCTGCCCCGTCTTTAAATAGAGAAACACATTATCCCTGCTGGAAGTGATAACAAGTTTGCTCCGACTCAGACCAGAATTTATCCTTGACCTTGTCTTTTTTCTTTTTTTTTTGTACTCCTTGTAAATATAGATTGCTTTTTTATTTCCTGCAATTTCCTCCATCCCTTTCTTCCTCTCTCCCCTTGTCCTCCGTCACCCCCATCACGGGTTCCTCCCCTCACACTGTAGTCTTGTGGCCTGCCGACTCCCATGAGTCCAAATCCTCTTAAGGGAAAAGGCTTGGATGGGAATTCAATCGCTGCGCCACAAGGATTGAACCAGATCAGCCAACAAAGCGGCAAAATCGTTCTCCTCCCTCCCTCTCTTCCTCACCCCCTCCTCCTCCACCTCCTCCTCGCATGCTTCTGCCCCATCTGCTTCTCCCTCTCTCTCTCTCCCTCGCCCCTCTGGCTTTCATCTCAGGTGATAAAGGCTTATTTGTCAGAGCTGGCAGCAGTGAGAGATTGGCGTCCTGGATGGAGGAATGTGGCACCTCATCATTTTTTCCTTCTGCATGATGATAAGTGCAGAAAAGCCATATGTATCGTACTAACAGGCATAGAAATGTAGACTATGTGATGGTAAACACTTATCAGGATTTCTACTTTTTTATTTACACTTTTATCTGCCATCTGTCCTCTCATGTTATCTAAAATGCATGTTCTGACAGCATGAAAGCATCCAACTACCACCTCATACTTTTACATGAAACACTGAAAGCTCTAGGTCCACTAAAAATAATACACACATATCATTAACATTACCACTCAAGTAAGAGATGATCCAATTAAATCCACCTGGAAACTTTTATAATGGAATCATTTGCTGAAAATGACACCCAGGAACTCAATGCCGTCAAAGAAGTCATCATGATAAAGTTATACTTCTACAAGAATAACCTACTTTTAGGCTGGCATCTTATTTATCGATACATAACCCCACCATTCATTTTCATGTATACATCAAGTTGATAGAGGTCAAGCACGCAACAAAAATGAAACACAAAACAATCTGTGTAGAGCCTGATTTATACTTGTAGGTTGAACTGATGGTGTATCCAGTGACATAGGTCACTACATCATCATTCTTAGGTCACTAAGTCTTTGTACCTAGGTCACAATGTTGTCACACCTGGGTCACATTCTCTTTGGTCCAAAGTCACAACAAAGCCATTATCCCAAGGTCACTATGGTGTAGTTCCTAGTTCACTATGTCATTGTTCCTAGGTCACTTTGTCATCATTCTTAGGTCACTACATCATCATACCTAGGACGCTTCTTTGTTCCCTGGTCAATACGTCATCAGTCCTAGGTCACTTTGTTGTCTCATGCCACATAATTGGACCGCTGCGTTTTATTGGGCTTCCTGTTTTTGTAACATTCATTAAGTTGTACCAGACAACACCAAGCCAAAACCAAGGACTTTTACATCACTAAAAAGCACCACAGAAAATACAAAAGTTAAAAAACAAACAAAATAAAAATGGTTGAGTCTCTATAGCTAATTTCTCTATATATTATGCTCTTGAGTTTGTTGAATCAGAGGCGCAGACCACTACACTGGAAATTCAGGCGCCCTGTTGCTACGGTGAGGAGGCTTCAAGCCCACTACTTGAGTTCGTACTTGCAATATGGCTCCATGAATGGCCGCATTACTCTGTGTGAACAAAAGATTGGTGACGTCGAGGAGACTACATCCATATGCTACATAGTCTATGGCATTGACGCACATTTGTCTTGCATTTCATCTCCTCTGATGTAAACAGCAACATGTATCAACATGTTTTATCAATATAGCACAACATGCCCCAAATAGCAAACTGGGTTTCGCTTTGTCCTTGCGTGTAGATTTTATTGTACTGATTTTGTTTTTACTTTTAAGTTTTTTATACAAGTATCCACTTCTCACCAATTCATGTCTATTAATTTTTTAAGAACTTGGGGAGGTATGTTTAAATGTATGAAAAATTTTATATGAATAAAGATGAGTTTGAGTGGCTTGGTCTGTTAATGGACCACAAGTGCAAACGAGGTAAATCAGATGTGAGTTCAGGACATTGGCTCTCTTCACAGTGACATCTTAACTAACAGCGGCTCAGACATCAAGTGACTTAAATACTCCATAACCTGAGCTCAACCATGTAGAAACAACATGTGTATTATAGCTTCAATGATCTCTGATAAATCTCTGTCATCATGGCATTGTTTTTGTATGATGAGGGTTTTATCCCCTGCCTCTATAATCCAGTCTGCGCTGACATGTCACATGATCATGTCGAGCGACGACCGTCCCAGATGAAGATGTGCAGGTCGTTATTATGCTAAGATGTTAAGCCCCTGGAATAAAATGTCCGTCCCAAGACACTTTAATCCCTCCTTTGTTGAAAGCGAAGACAAAATGTGTTATCAACTGCTAAAGTAGTGACACGCTGATCACACACATCTCCAAACTTGGATAAAGAGCTTTTAAAAGTCAGGAGGCGACGTGAGTTCATGGGAAGTTTGGCTGAAGGATTAGGAACTTTTAATTTCTTAATGTGTCAAAACTTGACTGGTGAAAAGCAAATGCAGCAAATCGAGTGCGGAGAGACATTTATTTTGAAGGGGCAATCAGAATTTTGGCCTGTGTTTGTTTTTGCATTTCACAGCAAAAGTTCCAAATCAGCACTTATTGGGCAAATGACTTCTATGTTTTCAATGTTTTTCTGATGTGTGAACTTAATGTTATTATCAAAGTAATTATATTTCTATTTCTCATGTTTATATTGTGAAAGATAGACTCCTTACCACAGAGGGAAATCTTAGGGTATTAGCAAGATCTTGTATGTACGCTACACTGTCATTAGCTTAACTTTTTTTTTTTTAGCTAAACCTCAAAGTTGGCAGAAAAATCTTGCACACTGTCTAACTTGTAGGAAAGAATTGAATTAGTGTTGCTTTCCCATGCTCAGTTCCCTATAGTCAATGTGCACAGCTCCTTTTTTTCAAGTTAGCGGCACTTTTTCATTAGCCCTGGAAATTTAATGTTCAAATTTCAGAGATTTAAAATTAAATGAATTCAAACAACCCAAAACTTGTGATTTTAGAATTCCTTTCAAGCAAATGTCCTTAGTTTTGGAAGAACTGAGTCGTCTGTGTCCTGGTGCTGCCTTGTAGCTTGCTAGCCTAACCATACCCAACCCTGTGTTAGCATGTGGCCTGAGTAATTTCACGGTCTTCCTAACCATTTTAACATTAATATTCCCCCTCCCACTGACTGAAGAGAAACCAAATCTTCTAATTGAGTGTATCCATTGCAGGACCCCCTCTCTCCATACATGGCTAAGTTGAAAATCATGACTAACAGAAGGGCAGCTCTCGGTGGGCTCCGGCGTGGGTTCAGCATGACTCATGTAATTGCACATTAATGACTCGGTCTAATTATGGGAGCATGAGCTGAGCTGCCTGCCAGGCTCTGTGTACACTTCTACAAACAACATGGGGCTGTTTTATCTTCTGTCTGCAATAATAAAACATTTCAACATCAAATATCTTCAAAGGAAATGATTTGTTTTCATGAGACATTGCTTAGCAATATACACATAAAATTAATGCTTCAAATACTGAAACTGTTTGATGTGCACTCATTCACCTGTTGGAGCTCGGATTAGCTTAACAATTAGCTCAAAATTTGATCACTTACTCTAACGCTCTGATAGTTTAGTCGCTGTAAAGTACCGTCACCTACATCTTAACACCTTGATTGAGGGGACAGACACTCTGACTGTAACACGGTCACCTGTAAGGATTACCAACACCGGCAGAGCCACCTGGCAGAGATTCAGCTGGCAGATGCCAAAGATTAGCCTGCTGTGACTGAAGACTGGAGTAGTATGGACTCAACATAACCTGGCGTGCGAATGGCGGGCCACAAGGTCTGTTCACTTAATGGTGTCAACAACAGTTTAACTTAGTTTGCAGTAACAGTGAGTGAAGCAAAAGAAGCTAAAACTATTAGTTGATAAATTGTTTATTATCTAATGGAGGTTTTCCTCGAGCTGAAGTGTAGAAATCTGCAGATTCAACCTTGGTTTTTGTATTTCATGTTGGATCAGAAGTTAAAGGTTTGTTGTCTGAGCCTGAACCAAGAAACTGTTATAATCCCTTTTTCTTTGTGTCAGGTAAAATTTTGAGAGTATTTTTCCTTACTTTTTGATCACCCCCTAAAAAACTATTTGATAAAACAGATGGTGCAGTAAATAAACAGGTTTGAACATTAGCTAGCTTCTGAAGTATGAATTTTATGAATATTTTATCAATCTACATTGGAAGTGGAAAAAGTTTGGCTCATATAAGAAATAATCATCTCATAAAATGTGATGGGTAATGATGCACTGCTTTCCTGTCATTTTTTTTTCTTTTTTTTACTTTTAAGGGCCAAAAATGGATTGAAAACAAACAGAATGTCAACTATAAAAAGCTTGTTAGTTAAGTGCAACCCAAACCCACAAAAATACTAACACTAATAAACCAGACAAAATCTGACAAGGAAAAAGTTCAATATTTTAGTGAACAGAAAATAAATTTTTGACTCATTGATTTATGGATTCAGACAAGATATAACTATTGGAATGTTTCAGCTCCCAGCTTTCTCTCAAAAAAGGAACCAAAACAATTGGCTAGTTTAAACACCTCCAGTACCCGACTTTGTGAATACTGCTGTTTGTGAAAACTCAGATTAGCCACAAATGCTGCAGTTGATTTAAGCAAAAATAAAAAAAAGGTAGTCTGGAAAAAAAAGAATAGATTCTGTCTGTAGAACACAGCCTGTCTCAGGGATCAAACACCAATCACTCTGAGAGGAAGCCTTTATAACACACATCTGTGTGTGCGTCTCTGTGTCTCATTGTATGAGTGATGTTTGACAGAAAAAACGCCGCCGCTCCGAGAGTTGGATTCCTCTGCTCGCTGAAACAAAAACGCTTCCACACTTTACATGTGCAGGCCAGCTGCTTCACGCTCAATGAATTCATCTCTTATCAACTAAACAACATGCAACCACAAGTGAGCTCAGAAATACAGAAAAAGACAACAGAAGTAAACAAATCCCACGAGTATGGATGATTTCCCTCAGGGTGGCTTCAATTTGCAGCTTTGATGAAACCACAAACGTAAAGATGTGATGTAAATGAAAGTCTTGGGAATGTTATTGTGACTTTTAAATGAACGTTCATGCTCCAGCTTCTAGTTTTCATTTTGAAATGCAGGAGTGAAATTCTTATTCATGCTTCATCCTATGTAAATAATTGAATTCTGGCAACCAAAATAGGCCCAGTGCTCAAACCACAGCTCGGCAGTGTTTTCAATCTTTAATGACTCTGTGGAAAAAAAGAAAACTCACTGGGACTTTGAAAGAGCGCCAGATTATCAAGACAAAAAACACACTTTCGACTGAGGGAACACACAATCAGTAAGAAGCCAAATCTTCCACATCCTTTTGGAAGCAGGACAGAGATCACTAACTGCAGCTAAAAATGGCTCTCGACGTGTCTGCCAAACCTCCACGCCGTTCCCTGATTCTCTGTCTCTCCCCGTGCTGTAATTCTGCAAGAATGTGAGGTTTCAGAGGACTGTAGTCTGGCTTTCCTGAAAGGTCCAGAAACAACACAGAAAGAGGCTGCGTTGGCACTGTGTTGACTGGCGCTCCACCCTGAGATCCAGGTCTGACTTCACCACCTCCTTACAGATGGTTCTGCCAAGGCTGAGGTCTCAGGAGTGGACTCAAGGGGGTGTGGAAGAAAAACAAATCCAGTTTAAGGTCAAAGACTCAAGCTTCAGTTTGGTTTGCACTTTCCCCAAATTATCTGGGATTGATAAGACATGTTTAGTCATAAAGGAAAACCAATCCAATTTCACACATCCCGATACTGATGCCGATACCTTGACTTTGGAATTAGCCAATAACGATGCTGATCTGATACCAGTATTTATTGAAGATTCTCTATTCTTTAACCTGAAGATGACAGAACTTGAGTTGAATGCATGAGTCACAAGTCGAGTTTCCATTACACCAGGAATTGCACAAAACCTAAATATCGCCAAAAAAATGGAATAGGACACAAAATTAAAAAACAAAGAAACTCTCAAATTCCAATAGAAATTTTTTACACTCTTGTGAAGTGGTTTTTCAGAAGTTTAAAAGTTTATCGCAAAAGTGCAATGGAAACATTTTTTTCACAAAACCATGCAACCAGACGTGAATAACTTAGGTTGCCAGCTTGTACAGGGCGATAGTTTTGGATCCGTAATGGGAACACCAGCAAGGTGCAATCATGCTTCAAGTTGCGCTTTTATTTTGGTGAAAAAGTGTACTATAAACGCAGCTTTAGTCATATGATGCTAAAACTAGCATCCCAAGCTATCAACTGCTAACAAATGGATTCATTTCAGATGATACCAAGGTGCACAATATATATTGAAAATGTTAACTAAGGAGAAGACATGCCTCATAAAACTATCATTTGAAATGTTTCTTAAACTTAGCGTAAAAAACATGGAAATTTTTGTTCAGCCTTGGCAGAAGAGATTCGGCAAACTTTCAATTGGTGCAACTCACATACTTAGATCTGCAGCTCAGCCCACAAAAGCGTGTTCCTTACAAATGCAGTGCTGTTTAAAAGAGAAATAAATAGGCTTTGCAATAAAGAAATAATCTACAATACTAAAATTAACTTACTGTTTGTGCTAAGTTTGTTTGGCCATTTTATGTTTTACATTGAGGTAACTTTTCTACCCTTTTTGTAGCAAAAACACTTTGTTTCAAAAAGACAAAAAAGTTACATTCTTGAGATGATAAAGTTATGCAATTAAATGTATACAGCTAGATTTGGGGAAATGGAGATACAATAGTTTGTGCAGTGAATGGCTATCAAATAGCTTTACCGATTGAACTCCAGTCCTTCAACTGGGTTGAAAAAGCCCCAAACCTTTGAATACATAACAGCTGAAATCTTGAATGAATGGCACTGTATGTGTTAAGTAAAAACAGATACACTGTGAAAGCCGTGGAGTTGGAGTTTGCGGTGGTGAATCCCACACTAAAGAGGAGCTAATATCAATAAACCACCGAGCTCCAGATGTTACCAGCTGCTCCAGGCTCTGCAGGTTTAAGAAAACTTGTCATGAGGCCTCATGTGGTCACAGAAGTCACACATAGCCAAGTGAAACCACAATAAACAAAAAAAGCAGAGGCTGCAACAGAAAGCAATCATCTTCAAAAAGACGCCTTCAGTCGACCTCTCGGATCTGTGTGATGATGCAGTGAACGTGTAGGCAGCGCTGTCTGCCACAATGTCACTCCACAGACTACAGAGCGAAACAAAGGCGCCTTAAAGGAGACAAGAACCACAGTTATAGACCTTGAACATTTAGAAAGTCATGTAGCGCTCTCATCACTTGAGGAAATTAGCGCTTGTAGCTCCTTTAGCTCTGGTCTCTGGATGTTAAGAGAGACCTTTTTATCTCTCTGACAGTGGAAGTATGAAGATCAGAACATCCTGACCTTTCATTTAAAAGACTACTCCAGCAATTAGTTTTTTTCCATTTCAGCTACGTTGAGAGGACTCATTAGATGGAGATTTGAAAAAAAAAAAAAAAAAAAAGTTAAGGTCAAGTTGAGGCAGCTGGGGTTGAGACGTACTTGTTTTTACCCATAATGCAACTGAATAGAAGCAGTTGAAGGACACATGAGGACTTTTCTTTCCTGCTTCACTGAATATATTTGAGTTACATGAAAAAACATAGTAAAAGTGGTCCATAGTAGTCCTTTAATGTAAGATGATGTCCTGGACATTTTACCCAGTGGGTCTTTGCTGATGCTCTACCTGCCTTAGCTTTTCATGTATGCACAGAAAGTGTGTTCACCCTGTTTTAAGCTTTGGCATTCCACTTAGGCAAATATAACTTTATTGTATGTAAATGATAAAGTCTTTAGAGGAGACTGGTTAAGGCTAAATTTATGTGAATCAGGTCCCATCTACATAAGGTTTCATCCTAAAAACACCAAGATCACAGTGAAAAAAATCTGCATTTACACTAAGCAGCAACCTCCGGTCTGAAAATATGAGCCAATGTAGGAAGGCTAAAAGCTGCTGAGGCTGGCTTCAGAAGTCACATTAACACCAAGCCAAAATCAATCACTAATTTCGCTAATTGCATGCACTGGTGATTTTTTTTTTTAACTGCAGTTAAGAGGATATTAAGATTGTGAGTTTGCCCAACCAATGGCACAGCTCAGATCACGTGACTGACAGGCACCCAAGAACTGCAATTTACTCGTCCTATTTGCAGTATAGCCTCATTGGCCGTTTTGCTTCAAAACTCCGTTTCAGAAACAGAACGGTGATGTCGCAGAGACTGCATCAAGCTATGCATTGTAGAAAAAAATTCCACTCTGGAGGCCGTTTTCAGATATTCCTGTTTTAAGTCTGCTAAAATGCCCTTTCTGAGTAAACTTCAGTCTGAAATGCAAAAATACCTTCGCGTTTTTTCCTAGAACTGTTGTCGTGTGAACAGTGCCTTAGTCTAATGGAGGTGTTGCTGTGATTGAAAACTCCTCAACTCAAAACAAGAAGTGCAAAATGGAGGTAGGTTGCGATCCAGGAGATGATGTAGCTGTTGAAGCTTGTAGAATTGGTGAAAGACTCTTAAGAGGTTAGCTTTAATTTTAGCTAAACTCAGCAAAGACACTGAGAAAATTTAGCAATCTGGTCTTGTGAATCCTAAAACTGGTTCAAGAGGTTAATTGAGCAGCACTACTGAATTTGGACGACAAACACTTAGCCAAAATGTTATAAGGCTATAAAGCTTAAGCTGCTTAAAGCTTTTTGAAGTTGCCTTCTTCTCTCTACATCCACTATCAAAGCTTTTGTGAAGTAGCCTCTGGGGTTTTGTAGAATCATCTTAGAGGGATATCCTGCTGAGTCTGGAGAGTATCGGTCATGCAGCCATTCTTCTTAGCCGTCAAATCACTTGATTATACAAATTATCGCCGTCGGAGTAATCAGGCTGTGCACCCCACTAGCCCAGCTTCCATTACACCATGGAAACCAATTTTAGCGTGGCATGAAAAGCATACAGATTAAAAGTGAAGCCTTGACCTTGGTTGATGTCACCGTCAAAAAGGGGTTTAAGTTTTTTTCTTTTGGTGGGTATGAAACAAAAACACAGCTTGAAAGCTAGTCCTCAAATTTCCACTGCTTTTTTTTGTCTTGTATTTTATTTTTAACATTCAGTTTTAATCCTCCAACCCAAACACAGCCAAGCATGCAAAATCAGACTTCCAGTAAAGGCGTCAAAGAGTGAACCATGCACCTGACTGCGGACATGAATACACTCTGACTGGCAGCCTCTGTTTGTTTAGAGACCTCTGCTTGAAATTTTCCACCCATCAACAAGCCTGTGTGGTCAGCCAGCGAGCGTGTCAGTGGTATTTGCATTTAAAATCAAAATGGATTCCATCTGACACGGTTTTCTCTGGTCTAAAGCCTCTCTGGGCTGATAATAAACCCAATCCCTGGGCGTAATGGAGCAGTGACTGAACCAGGCTCGGTGCTCTGCTAAAAAGGGTTTTACAGTCAGTGTTGAGATCACAGATGGCTGTTAACGGAGTGCATTAGTAAAGATTAACTCGCCTGGTAGAGTCGCCACATTAGTGCCTCTGATCATGTTAACAACTACAGCGCAGAGGCGGTGTGTGGTATGATAAGCAACGCGACCTGGGGGGGCAAGCTTGATTGTGTATGACAAATTTAGTTTCAGAAATTGATTACTCCGAGAGTAATGTATTTTGAAATGTCAAACTGTTGAATATTCCCCTCAGAGACACAATATTAAAAAGAAGCAACACATATTTAGTCATGGATTTTACATCTGAAACCTTAATATTTGCTCTTTTTCTTTGATTGTGTAAAAGGAAACCATTTTGGGGTTTTAAATTTTGGTCATACAAGGCATATTTTTTACTTGGGGCTTGAAAGGCTTGTGTGGGCTATCCATCCTTGGTTTAGGGGCAATTTTGATAATCAATGATGCCTGTTTCCATGAATGAAATCAAATAATATACTGAAATTGATTTATAGTGTGATAAATGGAAAAAAAAAAGTGGCTGGAACCAGCCTCAATAGCAGATTCCTCATTATTTAAGATAACTATAAGACTCTTAGGCCCGTTCACACATGCACCACACAGTAGGAGATTTGCTTTCACAACTCCATGTTCTGAAGGCAACCATGGGGGGCAGTCAAGACCAAAAAGTAAAGTAAATTTTCAGTCTTAGCAGCATTAACATGCTGCAGCATTCCATGACTGTCACCTGCTGCGTTCACACTCACCCAATCTCGCAAATTTTGCTGTGGCCCCAGAGAAAGATCCCTTCAAAAATAGGGCAGCAAGACTCAGCTATTTATGTTCACACATGCAACTTACCAAGATAATCTTTAGGACACTTTTAAGGAGTGTGGTGCATGTGTGAAGGGGGCTTCAGTTTTTAAATTTCCTGATCTTTAAATATCTCCATGTGACTAATCACCTTGCTGTGCTGAATGCTTGGTTATGATTGGTTAAAGCCCAATACCAATGGTAATTCATTCTAAATGGTAAAGGCAAGACCAAAAAAAACTTGATCACACATTCTAGGAGTCAAACTCTGCCTGTTAACACTATGGCCAAAAAGTTAGCCTCCATTAGCCCTCTAAATTGATAAGCCAGTCAACATGGAGAATAATAGATTTTGTTCTGCAATCCAGACACAGCTGGTGAGTTTATCTTGAAGCCGCTGAGAGTAATTTGAACTATAAAGTGTGTTGAACTATTAGTACACTAAATGTAAAGGTTTTTGTTTTAACTTCACTGTGAATGGAAATATTAGGTTTACTGGTTATTTGTTCCGTAGTCAGCTGATGAAACTCAACTGTGACAAGGTGCTATCAACTGTGGTTTACTGGGGACTTGTTTTTTGAACTTTCTTGAATAATGTAAATAAGATCAAATTAAATTTTTGCGTTAATCTGTTTGTAATTCTAGTTGGTTGCAAGTTAATCTGAATTCTTTGAGATGAGGCCTCTTTACTTTGTTTCAAGGTCCCACTCACCCTGTTGGGACTCCAACTCCCATAACCACCTGCTCACTATGCATCATGCCTTACTTCATCCAGAGCTGGGGAATTTTTTTGATTCAGTATTTTTGTCACCTGAACTTCTTAAATTACTTCTAAGTACCTAAAAAAGTGTTGTTAGTTTAAGACTTGGTGCAAGAAGGTTGTCATTTTGACCCCTAATAGCAAACAAAACTTCTCTCCAAGAATCATTTCCCGTTTCTTTGCCCAGTAATGTCCTTTCATACATCTGCCCATTTTTTTCACCACCATTAGCTCACTCGGTCTTTCAGAGTGAGTCACCGTCTGGACACGTTTGCTAATGTGGTCACAGTTCAGACTTTTCAAACATCAGATGTCTGCCACAACAGTACACAGTCACATCTGGATGCAGAGCCGGGGGTCTCGACATCACAAAGTCAAAATAAGGATGTGAAGCAAACTCGGCAGTGTCAGCACTCGCCTTTGAAATGAGAAACAGATTAAAAACTGGGATGTGAAACTGAGGAGTCAAATGTTTGTTATTAGGAATGTGAAGCGCTGGAGACGGATGCACATTTTTCCTAAGTGTGGAAAAAAAAAAGCGGCGTATATTAAATTACAGGTTGTGGACGAGGAAATTATTAAAAACAGGAGGCCGAGGAGTCTGGAGACTTCCCACATGGAGACGGCGTTGAAAACACACCTACTTCCTGTTTTTCTGTGAGCCACCAAAAACATCTCATTACTGAATATTCATGAGCGTTTAATTGAAGCTTTTAAAAGATGTGCTTTCCACTGAAATGAGATGAGTTTACACACCAGTATTCACTTAGAAAAGAAGCACAACGTGCTTTGAAAAGAGTTAACTAATGAATCTTGCTCTCCAGCTCAAAGTTTTCTCAGGAAAACAGCTTCAAATGAAGTGGAGTGTAATTTGTGGTTGGTGTTACACCCAGAAAAAGAAAAAAAAAAGCATGATCTACACACTTTAGCTCATTCATTGCTGTTTTGACTTGAGATGTGGGAATAATGAGAACACCAGACATTAGGAGTACATTTTTTTCTGCTTGGAGGACCGCCAGTGCACATATCAATTTGGCGCCTTTTAGAGACGATAAAGCGTGCTCGTAAATATGAGTGAGCGCAGATGTGTTAAATGCGGCGTGCTGTTTTCCACAGCAATCTTGAGAGCTCGAGGGGGAAGAAAAAAACCAAAAGTGACGTCATGCCTTTCCAAATATCTGCTTGAGTTCTTTTTTTTTTTTTTTACTGGAAAGTGTACAGATGGAAAACATTTGGCTCAGAGATGGCTGTCAACGCAGCACAGCAAAGTCAACCACGACAGTTTCACAGGCAGGGTTTGGTTTCACTTGGTCCTTTAACAAGCGGACCAACTAAACCTGAACTGACCACAACCTGAGCTAATGATATCTGATACAGCTTAAAAGGAAGCAGAGTGTGTAATCTAAACGTTGGCATCTTAGTATGAATCAGCTAAACTGCACAGTAGGGATGCACAATTACTTATTTTAGTATCGTCATTGCTATATGAGCTTGCGCATTATTCATATCACTAGGTATATAATAAATCGCAACGTATTTGAGCCTTTCAATAAAGTTTCTGTGGCCTGTCCGCGCCCAGTGGCATTAATAATATATGTAAATGAGCATCCAATTGTGTATTTTTCCACATTGCATGCAGCAACTCACATACTCTCAACACTGTCATTTTACCCAACATTATCAGGGTTGGGCATAGTGATGTGCAGCAATTTTATTTATTGCATTCGCGATTTCTTGAGCTCTTATTTTTACGCTCCCCATCTTATGTGTTGTTGATATTAGTTGTGTTATTGAAGGGGGGTGTTTTTTTTTAAAATAAATTGTATTTTGAATAAGAAAAACACTGCTTTTTGACCATTTTTGCCACTTGAGCTTAATTTTACTGCCACTTCTTGCTGTTTTTACCACTTTTCATCACTTAGATTGTTGCTCTTGCAAAGTTAGTTTTCAAAAATTTAGCTCTACAGTTGAGTAGGGTTGACTTACACTTCTATAGAGCATAAAACATCTACAGCAAATAAAAAATATCTGGAATTCGGACACATTAGTTAAGGAAATATTGCACTGTCTACAATTAGAATAATGCGGCTGGCCATATTGTAATTTAATCTTATTTGCAATGAATTACTCAGCCCTAGTTAGGAGTGGAGACTGGCATTCTTCTGGGAAGGAATTACACATTTTAGTCTCTATTTGAGGCACTCCCATTTAAAAAAAATGGTATCCAAAACAACTTTTTTCCCCAGTGCCAATATCTCCAGAATGGCCTAGTTTTTTTTCTAATGATGCAGGAACAATTTGTTATGTTTACAATACAGATTGGAAATTCAGGGCAACTGTCTCTAGAGCTGATTTAATCCCCAATGGTGATGATTTTCTTTCACGTCATCTTTAAACCATGTCTTTCTGAGTAAGTGGGTGGTTAAATGAGTTTTCCTTTCCAGTGTCCTCCAAAATTCAAAGCACACTGCCCAATTAACTCGCACCCATGGACTTTGGACTTTCCCGATAAGGGAGAGTATATGGTGTATCATTTTATAAACATGAACTCACCCCCGTGTGAGTGAATCATTCATGGTGTATGACCAAAGCTCACCATTCATGTCCTCACACTGGGACAGAGAATTGACCATAAAATTTCCAATACGACTCCAGCAATCATTATATCGTACCATCTCTATGACTTGTTCACAAAAGCAGAAAATGATGAAGTTGTGAAAGTAGAACTTGAGGTAGAGCTGTTGGATTAGATTACATTAGGAGCCCCCGAGTTAGAAATTCATACAACTGGCAGCTGATTGGCTCCTTGTGCCTTCTTGTATATTACACGGCAAATGAGGCGCCATTGAGCTGAAATCCAAGCTGATTTTTCAATCAGTCGAGTGACCCACAAATCAAGTAGAATCAGCTTTAATTTGCAGTGTTAACTTAATATAGGAGTGTGAGCGCTTAAAGCCGTTCTGCTGTTGGATCATGTGTGTTAGCACTCTGGCACACAATCAGTTTGTTCACGTCACATGAGGTTAGCAAAGGTTTGAACTCAACCAGTGGCAACTTTCTCGCATATCACTCCCTAATTGTTTTCAACTCTGGCCATTGACTTGTCCTTTCAAAATGAAGGCACCAAAAGCCTGAAAATGGGGAAAAAAAATAAAGTTAGCTTGTTAGCTTTCCGATGCTAGCTTTGATGCCAAATAACGCACTTTTACGCAAAAATTCAAGACAGGCTCACAAACTGATGTGAAAACATGATTCATCATCTTTCTAAATTTTCTTTTTTTGGGATGGGGGTAGGAGTGGGGTTACCACAAGAGATCACTTGTTTCTGTTTGTGTTCTGAGTTTTGATTTGACAAAGTTTTAAATTGGAAGTCGTTCCTGACGATACCCTCCATTTATCCTGGTTTTGGACTGCGACCTTGAATAGGAATAATGGGAGCAATTTTGGGGTTTGGCGTTTTCCTCAAGGACTTTTCATCATGTGACCTTGACTTTCTGATTCTTCTACCAACTTTTTATTTATTTATATATTTGTTTGGAAAAGGATAAGTGGGAAAGAGGGCTCAGGCTGGATTCAAACCGGAGTACCCACTTAGGGGGGAACCTCATTAAGACCGCTGGGCCATCTGCTATCCAACATTAGCCAATGATGAGCAAAAGCAATGAAGTTTTCTTTTTTTAATCGTAATTTCCATTTTTAAAGACGTTTGTCATTCTGTTCAAGATGCTGCATCTTGTTTTTAGACAATAAGTGATGTCCAGGAAGTGGGTCCCATTCCTTTCCTAAAGTTGTTTGGAGCCCTTATGGACTGTCAAGTATACGACAAATTCATCTGTTAATGAGTTGATAACTACATGGACGTTAGCTTTAATCATGGTTTTGATAAGAGCAGAAAAGCAGTTCTGTTAAGTTTTTAAGGTTTAGAGTGAGCAGTAGTAAAGTTTTTTTTCTTCTGGAACAACCTATTTTGTATCATTTTTAGACTCATAATCATAATTTGTTAGCTCTTTATAGAAGATATTTGCATTTTTTTCTTACTTAAAAAGTGCTGCACAAAGTATTTTCCTGTATTTTTTAAGTAAATAGTAAGAACAGATTCCTAAAAAGTCTCACAGGCTGTTCCTAAAGCCCAGCAGTCACACACCATTAGTAGCACTGCGTTTACCACATGGGTTTGTTTCTGTCATTCGACCCCCTGCTGTGAGACACTTTTCACACCTCTCACTGCAGAGCTTCAGACAGGTCCTGTCTGGCTTGTGAAGAAAACCTGAACACCAGAAGGACGGCTGAGTTCACACTCTTCTTCCTGCTTTTTCCTTCATCTTCTTTTCCGTTTAAAACTTGAGAGCAGTAAAAAAAGAAGACGGAGAAGAAAACAGACATCCTCACTGAGGGTTTTCCCCCATTTCTCTTTGTCACAACCACAATCTCTTCCACCGCAGTGAGGCCAAGGAAGTTTCCATTTGCTAAGCTAATTTAATGAAGAAAGAGGAGGAACACAGAGGGTGAGAAGGGGGGACAAAAAGGAGGAAAAGTTATGTTCCAAGTCTTGGATATCTAAACATTTTCGCCCAGACTGCCACAGGCACATGCAGAGGTTTTCTGGTGTCCACTGTTACAGCTTTCTGCGACTGCGGCCCAACACAAACCAGCGCTGCTGTCGCCACATCTCCCTAATGTGTTTTCCCTCTGCTCCAGTGGCCGGGACAGCAGTGTATTTTAAAACATGTGGCCATAAAGTCACACACACATGCACACAACACGCTGGCATATAAAAAAGCACGCACCAGCAAACGCAAACACGTGCACAGTCAACAAAGTGGGTCTATTTGAGAGGCTTTACTAGTATACACAAGTCCTCGCCAAAATAAGAGTGTCTTTCTCTTTTGACTAGTCAACAAGAGAGGGAAGGTGGAGAAGAGAGAGGAAGGCCTTTCATGAACACACGTTCTGCAGATGTTGGATTATTTACTACATTTTGAAGGGGGTGGGGGGGTTGCATTCTGTGTAAAAGAACAATAACAAAGAAAGCTTGTGTTTGGAAATTAAAGAAAAGTAATGAAAACATGGGTGCATGGGTTTTGAGAGGATATGATTTTGTGAAGATAAGAAATGAGGAGATAAGGGAAGAATTTCTGTCAAATTACAGAAGCATTTGCAAAAAAAAAGCTGACATTTACGTTAAAAGGAAAAGGAGTACTGGGGTAATAAGGAGATACAGAAGAAAAGGGGAAAAGATTTTATGTGAAAAAAACAGAATAAAAGAACAAAATTGCACATTGGGTTAAAAGATGTATTTTTAAAAAAACAAAGAAGACGGTGTATTTTTTGTAAAACCAAAGAGGCAGAAAAGCAAAAAAAAAAAATCCTTAAAAATTGAAAAAAGAGAAAAAAAATAGATTTATTTCATTAAGAAAAAGAAAAAAAGCAAGAAGCAAATAAGTAAAAAAAGAAAAAGGGGAAGGAAAAGTAAAAAAAATGTCTAAAAAGAAAAGAGTGGAAAATAATGCTAAAAGAAGTGATGTTTTTTGAAGAAAAGTAGGAAGAACCAAAAAATAATATTAGGAAGAAATAAGAAAAAAGAATAAAGAAAAAAAAGTTTAAAAATAAAGAAGAAAAAACAGAATTTTGGAAAGGAAAGCCAAAAAGAAAACCAAAACATTGTTCATTTTTGTAAAATCTGGCTAAAAAAGGGGGCTTTGTGTTTTTGTGCATGACTTAAAAAAAAGTTGGTTTCTGGGTAGAATAAAAGAAAAATGAGGAGGTGCAGTTTTTGTTGCTTTTAATGGGGAATTCATACAAAAAGGTTTGCATTTGGAAGGAAAAAACAAGTAAATCATGCAAAATTTTTAAAAATCCAGTCGAAAAAACAATAATGGAAAAAAGACAGAAGAAAATTTGTTGATAAGAAAAGTAAAAAAGTGAAAGAGAGAAGGGGTTACGTGTGAGGTTAATATACGTAATGTAAAAGAAAGAAGTGATAGAAAAATCAAGATTTTTATAGTGAATAAAAAGTAGGAAAAAGCATCATTTTGTCTTTGTTTGTTCCAGCTGCCTGAGTTGTAAACAAAAAGCCAGTCGGTGTGGTCACATCAGGCAGACTCTTAACCACGCTGACAGAGAGAGAGAGAGAGAAAAAAAAAACACATGGGGGAGGCATGAGAGACCATGTGTGCAGTGTGTGTTTATCTACTTGTGAGTGTGTGCCTGCTCGGTGACAAAACAGGAGTTCATGCGTGGACACAGATGGATTCAGGGGAGAAAAAAGAGGAGGAAGAAGAGGAAGAGGAGGTGGAGGTGGGGTTGGTGGTGCTTTCAGTGGTCCAACAGCTCCTGCCTCCTGCCTTCTGTAGAGTCCATTAGTGATTGCATAATGCTTGGCAGACAGGGACCTGCACTGTGAATGCAACCCCCCTGAAGGGTCGCACACCAGCGAGGGAGGCCGGGGAGAAAACTGGCTGTTCCCATGTGTGTCAGCGGTGGATTTATAAGAGAAATAAAGAGACAGCAGCAGGGCTTTTTTTTTTCAAAGGGTTGCATGCAGGCAGGGAGTGCTGGTGGTGTGTTCAGTTTGAGGAATACTGGGTTAATGCAAAATAAAAGAGCATCATTAAATATAGAGAAGGAGACAGTGCAGCAGCATCTGGCGCCTGTTTCTGTGTGGCACATCCTTTCATTCATTCTCTTATCCTCTTTCTTTTACACCCTTTATTTTGACACCTTTTCCCATGCACTTCCTGCTTTAAACGATGGGAAATACTTTGTCCTGCAATTGCAGACATGCATTTTACTTATTCATCAAGAAGGTCATTGGATATTTAGTGCTTCAGACAAGGCAGATTGCCTTTATCACACCAGAATTGAGAGAAAATTTCCATGTAGGGACAGCGGTTCAGGCTTTTGCTGTGCAACAAAACAAGTGAGGCGTCACATTCAGTTCAGTAGCCTTGGAGTGGAGTGGGTGTGGGGAGGATTACAAAAACATGAAGACCAGGTGGATATGACAGAGCTTTAGGAGTTTAAGAGGCCTCAAATATTTGGAAACTAGGCTAGGTGCGTTTACGTCTTCTTCCGGCGCAGTTATCAGGAAATATGAGCGAGGAAGGTCAGTTTTTGCTGTTCATTTCATTACCGGTGAAATCAGCAGATACAAAACTGGCATTCAAGCCAGAAAATGAAACTCGAAGACCGCTGCGGGACCAAGATAATACATCCCACACAATGCACAGACTGCACCTTTCGCCCTCGCTCCAAAAGCCATCAAAGCCTCCAAGTCCAAGTCTTATATTCGGAGCTTTGGCCTTTTCACCCTTAAAAAAATGATACAAGGAGGGATTTATCAGGCTTAGTGCGCCTTTTCTTAGAGCTATTTCAGGGTAGTTTATCAGAGCAATGCGACCCCACTTGCCCTTTTTTTAAAATGAAAGAGTGAAGTTTTCACCTTGAATTATCTACATACACCAAATTGACGCATGACAATAAACGAGACATTTTCATATTTGTTGCCACAAAAATCAAAGGCTGGATAAATCACAGGACTTGCATTCTGCGTAGTTCTGACGCTGCAAGGGATTCACGATATTGGATTTTGGGCCAATACCAGATATGCCGATAATTTACAACTCATTTGCTGATTATCGATACTGGTATTTTTTTTCCACACACCTAATTTCAGACATCCTGCTTTGTATACTTTTGGCATTCTTCAAGAGGTCGTCTCCTGAAATGGTTTTCTCTTCACAGCTGTGCCTTATCAGGGTTAATTAGTGGAATTTCTGGCTTTGTCAATGAGGTTAGGACCATCAGTTGTGTTTTGCAGAAGACACAACCGACAGCCCTATTGAACAACTGTTAAAATTCATATTATGGCAAGAACCAATCAGCTAACTAAAGAAAAACAAGTGGCCATCATTACTTTAAGAAATTAAGGTCAATGAGTCCGGAAAATGGTCATGGAAATAAAGAAAACGCAAATTGAATGAGAAGGTGTGTCCAAACTTTTGGCCTGTACTGTATGTTGCATGTTCTTCTCAAATTTGTTGTGTTTTACTAATTTTCTGTGCAAAAAAATAAAAATACCTGTTAAATCATTGCTCTCCATGAGTTGTAAATTCGTATCTTAAACCAATATAAGCTGATACCGATAACATGCTGATAGCATCGTGAATCACTAATAGTTGCGTATGGGAGGAGGTGCCCGTCAGGCTGGGTGCATAGGCCTCTACGTTTGAAAAGGACGCACAGCAAAGGGTCCATCATTGATTTGTCAACAATTTAATTTTGTAATGCAACTTTAGATCACTGGTGTGTATCAGAGGAAGTTGTTAGACATCTGATAAGACTGATTTGATTAAGTCCAGACATGTACCTGTGAAACTTGCTTTTGCTGTTGACCAGAAGGTTGCGCACTAAGACTCTGTTTTTCTCTAACATTCTCACAAGAGAATAACACTTGAGAAAGAGTCAAGGCCAGAAGTCAAACTAGCAAATTCTGCAATAAGGACTGCAGCCGCTATGATGAAGTGAAAATGTAACCAGAGCACGTCTATGAATTTTAGTTGTGAAAAGCAGAAATCTCATCTGCTAGTAAGTTAGTGAAAGCTGAAACTTGCAGCCACCTACACATTCACTGCTTCAATGCAAATGAAATAAGGTCACACAGTCGCACCTCAATGTCTTGAGTACATGTTGTGACTTTTGAAAAAAAAAAGGATGTTTCGAGACATTCAACCCCTGATGGTTTGATTTGTTGACTCTCAAGGGTCAGACCATATCTTTTCAACTTCAAAAAGAGACACTGTGTAATTTGAAGTCTCTCTCTCCTCTCTCACTTCTGCCACACTTAACTTTTCCTCCATCCCTCCGTCCCCGAAGGTCGAGCATCCCAGCACTCAGAAGCTCCTGTGTAAATCACAGACGCACAGGGAGGTGAACGACACCCACTCTTCCCACCAAAACATGACACAAATTACAGACCACAACATCTGGTGAGTGGCCCTGCACCGAAAAAACACGGCGGGGCGGGGATGAGAGTAGACAAACTTCCCCCTGCGTGTTCACAAAAAAAAGTTCCTGGAAGCGGAAGAGCAGTGACAAAAGAGTTCTGTGTCCACATGTTGATCTCACAGAGTGATTGATATGATAAACACACGGACACGCAGGCTTGGTGTGTGTTTGACATGTGCATGGACCTCACATGTTGCATGTCTGTCATAGCACAAAGTGAGTGAGGTGGAGAGCAAAAAAAAAAGTGTTTATAAATGGACCCGAAAGTGGAGGAAATTATCGATGAACTCTTTATTTTTAAGAGCCTGGGGCTGTTGATTTCACTCGATGCTTTATTCAAAAGCTGCCTGAGTTTAACTGTTTGTCTGTGATGTGACAAGGTGATTAAAACTAAGACAGATGTGCCAGCAGCAGGTTCACAGCTACTTGTCAACACCAGTGCCAATATTGAGAATCAATGTCACGTGCCAGCTTTTAGTGATGCCTTCAGGGGGAATGAGTAAAGAGGATGTGCATATTGATTCATGCCAAAAAAGTTCTCAAACTTTCGTGGTACTTTCATGGTACCATGGCATCATTCCGGGTGCAGATTCACATCCCTGGTGTGAATAAAAGCTTAACATGTGAAAACTGTACTCCGAGGGCTGACCTCATGCAAAACAATGAGTCATTAAAACAACAGTGTCTGAATCAGCTAATTGGACAAGCGGTTCCAACAGTGGAGGGGGGGCAGAACGCCAAGCGCCAAGTCACAACCCACAGAGAAACAACAGGAGAGGACAATAATGACAGGGGCAGCTACATGAAAGTGCCAAAATCTGTCATTCCCACAACCCGGCCAATTTGTGAGGCGATGCACACTCAGCTAGAAGCCTTGACACAGAAAGTGGACAGAGGAAACGAGGATGCGAATGTGTTAAAACAAGACGGATGAGTTTTAAAAAAAGAAAGTTGGAGGCTTTTTGAGTTGAAATGTCATCAACGGGAAAAGGAAAACAAAGATTTATCTGTTTGCTGAGCTGCACGATTCCAATAAGGATGACATTTACTCAATACTGCATCTCTTCTAGTGAGTGTCGACCTGTCATAAGATCAACAAAAGAGCGACAAAGCATTATACAACAGATTCAATAATGTTTCAGAGGCAGTGTTAGTGTTCTAATGCTGGGTGCCACTCATTTTAAGAGTCATTTAATCTATAATACTCACATTTACAGTGATTTTTCAAAGGTTTCCTCTCAGGTAGTGTAATTCCAAGCAGCTTTAAGCAACTAATGCAGATGTAGGTTGCTTAAACTGTTGCTCCAATGTAAAATAGGGGTCAAAGTAAAGAAAATTGGATGTTTTGTGCACAGGCTACCAGCTAGAAAAGTTATAAATACAGCTCAAACACTGTTTCTTAGCAATTGTAGTTAACTGTTTTTAAAGAATAAACATTGCAGCTATAGGTTGAGGTTCGTGCAGAGTGGCAGATAGGCCTGTCAGATACAGGGGGCTTCAATGGACAAACAGTCCGTGAACTACACATTAAACGGTTTTAAATACAAGTTCTGTCAATTTAAGGCAGCGTTTCGTTAAAAATGACAAATATAGAGACTGTTCTCGACGTAATTCCCAGAGCAAATTGAAAAATAAGCTCTGAGTGGACAATACGTGGACTTAACTTCTACCCCCCCTCACAGCTCACAGCTCAACCCCCGTTTTAAGTTTTCCTTTCCTTAAAAAACTTACCCTTTCCCCGGAGAGGAAGACTGTCAACGCGAGGGTCAAAATTATCCAAACGTTCCTCATTATTCCTCTTTGTCAACCAAAAACGCGTTGTTCTGAGTGAGATATCAAATCTTCCCCCCTCTTCTTCTTCTTCTTCTTCGTCTCCTTTGCACCCTTCGCTCACAAACTCCTGCCGCTTCTCTCTCTCACAGGAGTGGGATCCCACCGGATACGTGTTGCGTTTTTGGTAATTCCTCCCCCCTTCTCTCAGTCCAGGCACTTCTTTTTTTTTTTCTTTTTTCTTTTAGCGCTCTGTAAATCGGTCAAACTATATACAAATGAGCGCGGTTTTTGACTGCAATGTCCTCGCACTACTCAGGCAGTAGTGTGACCGAAACCCGCAGGAGACACCTCTCTCTCTCTCTCGCTCTGCTTTCCTCTCCTCTCCTCTCTCCCTCGCGCTCACTTCAAAATAACGAGGACAAAGTGTAGAGAGAGAGAGGGAGGCACGAGCACGACGCACGCTCTGCAGAGCGCGTGCGCTTCTCTCCGGCCATGTCACCGCGAGACACAGGGAGAACTTGCATGAAAGTATCACTAATTAAGACCCTGCCATCAAAACAAACTGTTATTTATTGACGTACATTCTCATATTATAAGAATTGCTATTGATTATTGTTTTTCCACTGGGGAGACTGGGTATAACAAGCTCTCACCAAAGCCTCACAACTAATTGAGCCATTTATCTCCATGTCTAGATAATGATCATTAATTGCGCCCTAATGAGGATTCCTCTATTTAATTCAATCACTGCACTAAATTACAATCAACTCTTGTGTTTACTATGCACCAGTATAATGAACACCACTGCAGATTAGCTGTCGGTTCCCCATGCAGTTAAGCTTCTAATAAAAGCGAAACACCAGTTTTTACACCTGACGAGAAGGCACGTGAGACTACCACAAATAAATCTCACGTGCGTGATTGAATAAAACCTTATAAGGTGAGACATGCGCCTTATAGCTTGGAAACCCTGGGTTTCATTATGGTCTGACATTCATGGGCAAAGTCTCCCCCTGGTGGTTGAAAGATGTAACTACAACGATAATCTGCAAAAATAATCGCCTAATTAGAGCGTCATAATAATAAAATATACATTGTTAAATTTATCTGAACTGTTTTTATTGCTGTTTTTTATTTCAGGGTTAAATTTTCTTAATACATTTTTTTTTGCAAGCTCTTGGGAAAATATTTGAACTGGGAATCAGTCTGTTTTTTTCCACTCAGTCAATTGCCAAAGTCAACAAGTGTACCTTCAATTGTATTTTTAGCAACTTTCTTTTGTGTGATGTCATTTTCTTATTGCCTTTTTAACTTCATTCAGTGATTCTCTTTAACTCCTCATTTTAAATCACATTCTGGACACTGGACAATGAACCTGGATATATCCATTTTTATTTTTACAAGGACATATTAACATATTAATCTACCTGCAGACTGCACAATCTGTTTGTAAATCTGTTAAAACACTGTGTAATATCTCAACACCTATTTAGTGTGCGATATCAGTCCAACACAGTTCAACTTTCTCCAGACACAATGTATTAACCTTGGGTACTTTTTTTGTCACTTTTTTTAATTCATGGTTTTTTTTGCTTTTTTTTTTTTTTTTTTTTACAATTACTGTATATTTCTTGTCTTTACTTCCTCTGACCTCTAGTATTTGTCGTCTCACAATTTACGATATCGACAAATGAAGAGGGTCCACCAATGACTTTTCTCATTTCACCCCATAGCAACTAAATTTGCCTCTGCACAGCAACCTCTTTCTCTCAATCTATTCCTCTATTACCACTAATCCTAAATAATAAATAAAATGAAAAAAAAAATTTTTTTTTAAATTAAGCTTGACCCCTTTCTGTGAACTGATACAATACACGTCTCGGACCAATCACATAAAGCAAAGGTCCAATCTTCATTGCTATCAAGAAACAACAGGATTTTGCAGTCAAATATTTCTCCTCATGACTAATCGTAATCAAATACCTGACAGTCATCAAGATGGCGCCAAAAATGGTCCACGGTTTTGCCTGTTGTTGTGCACTAACTTGGTTAGTGTCCACATCGCACCTTTGTACATCACGTGTTTTCTACTTTTTATTCCTTTATTTTTCTTATATTCTCCCATTTATTTTTATACTTTAAGTCTTAACTCTTCATATTCTATTTCATATATGGTATAGCTCCTTATTCTGTTAGTTAAGTTGTTGCCAGTTGTGTTATTTCCTGGTCAGTAGTTCAACAATAATAAACCAAGTCAAATTCCTTACGTGAGTGAATGTACTTGGCAATAAAACCAGATTCTGTATCTGATAAAACCTGATTCTGACACAGCTTTAAGATGATCCACTCTAACAAGCTGCTCATGTTGCATTATCACAAAAATGTACCATCAGGGTTTCTAAAACTCAACGTCAAATGCAAAAGAAAACTTTCGAACACATGCTTTTTTAAATGTAAAAATCTCTTCACCCATGAAAACCATTACATGTACATTAGCATACTTTATGGGGAAAGAATTTGCAGCTAATGAATGTTTTGAAAGGTAATTCTGTAATTATCCAATTTATTTAAAAAGGTGTGATATTTCCAGAGCTGCTAATAATGGTACACTAAGTTTGCCAACACAATGTTCCTCCACCCAGTCAAGTTTCCAGCACACTAGAATCCATTCAGAGCGGTGGAAAACAGCATTACCCAAGAAACCTTTTGAAAACCCCTAATCCCATCCCTTAACAGGCTGCCCTTTGTGCACATAAACCCTACAACTCCACTGATCACAAGTACTGCAAACTAAATTCCTCTGGAATTTAGTGCTGTGTGGATGCATGGGGACTCGCTTTAAAGGCTGAGACTGAAGAAGGAGAGAAAACAGACTGTGGTATGGAGGCAACCAAGAAATCTTAAATTCTTAAATCTATCCTCATAATATGACTGAAATATTGATAAACCCTGACTTTTTAAACTTTTGCTTCAAACTATGAAGGAACCAATATTCTCAAAGCAGTGACAACTACTGCTTTTAGGGTCAACAAATAAATTGTAATCACTGATTGCTCTACTTTCCTCCAAACACAGTTTTCTTGTAATTTCATAGCAAACAAAAACATTTCAGGCTAGCCGGTTGAAAGCTACGCTAAGCTAACCACCTTTGAGTTCAAGATACTTTTGTAATTTTCAAAAGTTTCAGGCTAGCTGTGTTAATGCTATGATAAGCAAACCAGCTACTTGCCTAAGCTACTTGTACAATTCACAAAAGTTTCCATTTTAATGCTATGCTAAGCTAACCAGCTACAAGCTCAAGCATTTATAGTTACGTCAGAACCCAGTGACGGCTAATAAGCTTGAAATTTAAGGTATTCTTGTTGGTTGAAACCTAGTGACAAAAGTTTAAGGCTAATTGGTTAATCATGCTAAGCTTTACACCTTTGTACTCAAGCTAATCTTTAATATGAGACCCGGTGACACGGTTTCAGGTTAACTATTTTAATTCTTTGCTAAGCAACCAGCTATTATCCTGGGCGAGTCATGCCAATTAAAGTCTGTGCTAAGCAAACCAGCTACAAGCTCAAGCTTTTCTTATCATTTCAGACCCATTGGCAATGTTTCAAGGTAGTTTGCTGAATGCTGTATAAGCCAACCAGTCAAAGGCTGAGGTTATTCTTGTAACAAATTCATTCATTCATTTCTACTTCTACTGTTCTAAGCGCCACTTAGTGCATTGCTGCTGTGACTGTGAATTTCCCCTTATAGGATAATAAAGTACGTCTTATCTTATCTTATTTTATTTATGCAGTTACAAATGTGTCAAGCTACCTGTTTCAATGCCAAGTTAATTAGCCCTTTGTTCTGATTTTTCTTGCCAGGAAGAGAAAATCAAGTTTATAGTAATTTTTTTCTTTAATGATTCCTGAGAAAGCAGAAAAGATCCATTATTGATTACAGATACACTCCAAGCTCCTCAGGCGATTGTCCAGTCTGACTAAGGAAGAAGATGTTAGCCAATGAGGTTTGAGTTTGTCAACTATGTGATAGAAGGGGGCAGAGCGGCAAAGTAAAAATAACTTGGATAATTTAAAGTGAGTACACTTGGATTTTTGTTGCCAAATATTTCAGAACTCCTTGTGCCCTATCCCCCTTTTGAATGCACAGGCTTCCCTTGCCTCCTCCTTCCCCTTCTCCCCTGAGAGCTTAACCCTGCTCCTGGTGTCCCAGATTACGCAGCCAATTAGGGCGAAGGCAAAGTCCCTTCTGCCACTGCGCCTGGTTGGTTGGAGAGCTGTGTGTGTTTGTGTGAGTGTCTGAATGTGGCACCAGTTGTTGTAAGCCAGTCGTGATCGAGGTAACACAAGGACACAAAATGACTAAGAGGAAGCCTTCAGGAATCTGAATGAAAAATAAAAACATGCAGGTGTGATTAACTCTCTGCAGTGGTCATATGAATAGATTTTTACACATGTGAATAATGCATGGAATGTGCCTTTATTCTTGTATGTGAACTGAATATCCTCCAGACTGTAAGGACAGAGCAATAATGTCATGGTTTTCATTATTCAACAGCACCACCAGCTGGCAAATAATAAGACACTGATTTAAAATTCAGCTACAAAATTTGGAAAAAACATGGGCAGTGTGATGAAAGTCTGGATGTTTTTCTGAAACGAGAAACACGGAATGAAAAATCAGCTTCTACCTGAGTGTTTCTGACTTGGTTGGTTGGACAGGGAAATTCATTTGCTCACACACAATGTCTGTTGAATGCAAATGACTTCACATGGTGCAAGTTATTCAATATCTAAGGTCACAGACTCTGTGTGAGAATCAGAGTTTCACACATTCAAGCTGTTGGTGAAGTCGTATCAGGTGAAGTCATTTCGGGTAGTGTTGGCTGACTTGGGTCTTGTAGGGTAAGGTGCCACTTCAAAATCAGAAGGTAGGACGATCATCGCTGTTGTTTTTTAGAACTTACTCCCCAGTTCTTGGTCTTCTTCCTCATCACTGTTGTTTTGCTGTTCTCCAAGGGGAATCAGGGTGCTGTGGCTGAACTGACACAGCGGCTTCCCCAGAATCCCAAAGCTGGTTCATCGATGAAACAAGAAGGGAAAATTGGGAAAAATTAATTACTTTTTGAGAGTAAATGCTCTCCTGTCAACAAAACGCATAAAAAGTACACATTTGTCTCTATTTAGTTCAATATTCATGGTCTGTGAATCAACTCTGCCCTTTCAGTGTTACAAATCTCTGGTAAGATAACAGCTCCCATCTAAATAAAATCAGTATAATTCAACTTATCATCAAGGTTTACGACTAAAGCTGCTAAAGAATATGCCTTTATACGTTTTTAAAACTTTGACAATGTATCATTGAAAACAAATTGAAAATGTTAAAATCCTAGAATTAAAAATTTTAGTTTAAGATAAAAAATATCAATTTTGAAAAACACATTTGGACTTACGTTGAAAATTAATTTAAATGATTTTAAAACCTGTTAAATTGAAAGTGATTTTATGTACTGCAACAATTATTGAACTAAAAAATTAATTTGAAGTTGATCTTCAAATTTTTAATTTTCATTTTTAAGATTTATGTTGAAGTTCATTTTTTTCCCTTTTTTCCATTCTATTTTTTAATTTGTAAAAATACAATGAACCTAACAAAAAACAAGTTCATAATTAATTTCATTTTTTCTAATGTCTTATAATAAAGTAACATAAATAAAAAAAATCAAAATTGCCTCTGAAATTAATTTATTTTTTATTAGTTTTTTTGAAATATTTGACAATAAACTGTTATAAATGAACATGTTTCAAAACTCAATCCAAAATTTACTGAAATTCAATTTTTTTGATATCCATTTTTAAAATGTACTGTAAACTTCTTTTTTTTCTGTTTGTGGTCCTAGCATAGTGAACACCTCCAAAAAAGTCATCATTCTCGTCGGGTATTAGCCTGACTCTCTTGAGATATAAGCAACTGTTTTATCCTGGTGATGGGAAAAAGGATGGAGATCTTGAGAACAGAACCAAAACATTCTCTTTGACACATGATTGACAAGTGTTCTTATCAAAAAATAAGACTAACTAAGAAGCTGAAATCTCAAGAAAATATCCAGCAACGCCTCGTTATCACAAGAAAATAGAGTAAATTAAACAAGGGATGACTCTTCAAGCTTACGTAATCCATCCAACGCAACAATACAACCACGATAATGGATGTAAAGGCTGATATGTGACATCTTTAGTGAACCTTTGCCTCACCTGACATCAGCCAGCTGCTGGTCGAGCTCCTCTGTCAGAGTCCTGGTGTCACAGACCTCGACTGGCAGCAGGCTCTGTCTCCTGGCTCGTCTGCTGTGGAACAGATGGAGGGAAAGGTCTTTGGGCGAGGGCAGCAGTGACACCAAGAGTGGGGATCGTTGATTAACTATCGAGCTGAGGGATGGATGTTTCTGGAAAGATCTAGGGAGAGAGACAAATGGTTAAAAGAAAATGAAAAAGTCTTAACTTGAAATTTGTGGTAGTGGTGCACTTTGGTTTATAGTGGCAAAAATGAGTATTACAGTCACGACCATTTACAAAAATGCTTGATTCAAGGTACCTGAAAACATTTTTATCACTTAGTCCTTCAAACCCCCTTCAAAAAAATGGAATTCAGAAATGTTCTAGTTTTCATGCTTAACAGACAGACTGACACAATAGCTGTTAAACTTTCCCTGGACATCTGTTGCATCATTTATTTAAACAAATATACTACTCAACATCTGTCCGTTCCACTCCAGACAGCAGCTGTGTAAGCACCATTTTGTCATACATAGCTATAGTATTCATGAAGGGAAACTTAAACAAATATCCAGAACTAATTAATCAGGAAAACAGATATGGTATCCAAGTTGTCAAGACCCAGGTTCTTATCCAGAACTAATACAAAAAACATTATTGTAGTCTCAAAGTCACAATCTTTTCTGTGTCTGTGAGGCAGCTGGAAGCATTCCTGAAGCTCATCCAAATCATGTCAAGTATATCCACCCTCAGGAGCAGAGCAAAGCTTCGGGCCCAGCTCCGGATTGTTTGGTCTCAAACCTGACAGCAGGAAAGAGCGCCGGGGCTCTGACAGCTTACACAACTGCCAATCTGGTGTCAGACACAGCAGAGCAACATAAAACAGGCTGTCAGACACTCCCTCCTGTTGGATGGAGCTACAAATCTGTCGGCATCAATCATATTTCAGTTTCAGCTCTGACATGATATCTATCACGTACTGACAGCTTTAAATGCTGAAAGTATACAGCTACATATTTACTGACAAGTATTCAAAATTTGGGTCAGAGTGGTTAAATATATGAATAAGAATACAATCTTTTGACTAAAAGAGCTCATGTAAAACCGAACATTTCATCACAGGAATACTTCTATATTAAAACCACTGCTAGTAGCCGTAAACTTACTGTACAATACGGTGCGATGCAATACAGTGGCGAAGTGTGATGAAAAACAATGCAACGCAATACTATAAATATGAGATAAGTTACAGTACTGTCAGTAAGACAATGCAATACAGTGTGATGTAGTGCGATATGATATGAGACCATCTGGTGTGATACAATTTGAGGCAATGTGGTAGTATTCTATATAGTGTATTATGGTGCAATGTGATATAATACAGTGCCATATAGATGTGGTGCGATCAAGAGCAATACGTTGCAATAAAGTGCTATAAAACGCAATGGTACAAACAATGGGGTGTAGTCAACTATGATAAGCATTGCAATATGGTACAGGCCACTGTTTTCTACAATAATTTTGCTGTTTTCTCGAGATAACGAGTTAATTTCAGCTGTTTTCTAGAGATAACAGGGTATTATCTCATGCCACCCATCTTTAAATTCAATTGTAACGCCATCCATCCTTCCAATAAATGCAGTCACAGCAACTAGGCTTTCAATTCTGTGGCGCAAGAAGACCAAATGTCTGTAATGGACTCAGTGGCACCCTGGAAAGTTTGGTTCTCTTCGCAAATGAATAATGCGACAACCCTGCGAATGGAAATTAAAGAGGCCACTGTCTCGATGATCCCTGTTGAATTTTAAAATGTATCAAAATGAATTGGAAGGTGAATGTTTGATTGAATTTCAGACGATTTGACTGGAGAAGCTTTGGTTCAGAACACTCAATAATCAGACTTCTGAAGCCCAATCACTAAAAAAAGCAGATAGCAGCTTAGTTTTGTCAAGACAACGAGAAAAGTAAGTCGTAATAACTTGTGATCTCACGAAAACAGATACACAAATTCATAGTAGAAAATCACAGCCTTTATGTGCTTCTGTAATTTTGTATGATTTGATACACATACTAAAAATGTGATGCTATGCTTCAATTAGGATATACACAATAATCAATGTGCTATGCTCTGCCAATCAAAGATATGTTACAATAAGACACAAATCAACACTGTATGATGCAATTCTAGATACAACACATTCTGCTATGCTTTGCTATATTACAGTACCAATTTTTGCAAGGTAATTGGAAACAATATGTACAAACTGTACACTATGCTACAATATGACACAAGATATGACAACACAGCACAAAAGGATTTGTTATGATGCAATACAATACACTACACAGTAGCATAAATATATAGAAATAGAGAAAAAACAAGCAACAGTCTTCATAGCCCACGTATCTTGTATTTGTGAATTACAGAAGACTTTTTACCCACCAACTATGGATCCAAAGAACAGATGTGTGAAAGTGAAGGTAGCACATGCAAGCTCAACCCATCCCTTTACCTCTCTTTAATCTGCCGGTGCCTGAATGAGCAATTAGATCCTGTCTCCTCAGGGTCAGTTTCTCCCGGCTCCACTGAACCATCACCAACAGCACAGGTCGTTTCTGGGTCCCCATCTGCCCTGTTCCTCACCGCTGCGTTAAAGGTGTCGGAGTAGAAGAGACGCCCGACCTCTTCTTGAATGTCCTTCATGTCCTTTCTTCCAAACGTCACCCAGGCCACAAAACAGAAGAAGCAGTACAAGCACTGGAAACAAAGAGCTGGGATAGTCACCTGGGATTCCTTTGGCAAAAATTGTACTTTCTTTATTAAATTGATCTATGTTAGACGATGCATTCTTTAACAGTCCTCTTCCTTAGAACTTAAACCTCAGGCAGCCAACTAATCTTCTGTATTTTTAAAAGGTCACATCAGCTATTCACTTCCAAAATAAAGGTAACATCCAGAGTTAATGCTATTAGAGTGATTTTTCTCCCAGTTTTTTTTGTCACCCACCTGCCTAAATACAGCAAGGAGCCTGTCAAAGCAAAGCACCTGCACTGAGTCAACATCTTCTACCAATAACTAATTCAGTGAGGCCACCGGGCGGAACTTGCACTCAATGTTGATCTGTTCTGCTCACTGCCGTCTGTGTTCACAGATGGTGAAGTGGCCTTGACTTTGACCAGCTGAAGGAACACATTTTTTCTGTACAGATGATGAAATCCATTCTTGAATGTTTTGCAAGAGTTTAAATTTTGGGTCATTAGCTAGTCAAATTATTCAAGAGAAGAAAAGCAGCTCCTTTCATTGGAAATAGAAACATTCTAATGAGGAAGTTTTGTTGAAAACGTATGATTTTTATCAGGCCTGGCACCAGGATGTCAAGGATTTAGATTTTAATCTTAGCTGGCAAATAAGGCCTGCTGTTCACATTGGCCCTTATTTATCATACTACCAAAAATGGGTGCACGCTGATAGCTACACACAGATCAGCATTTGTCAATCTAAGCGTGGGCGAAGGGTACGATAAAATCTAACACCAGGTTGAAGTTAATGTACACAAATTTCGTGTCGGGGAACAGGGGCACAGTGCAGCGAGGAGAATCAGTCTTTGGCAGAAAATTGGATATTACGAATGCAGAGCATTTTTAGGGGACAGACAGAGGTTCACAGACTAATATTTGGAAAGTTAAATTGACAACAAAAGTTTATTTCAGAGATTTTTTTTTTTTTTTTTTTTTAGAAAGCTAAACTGATCAAAGTGCAGGTTCGTCTGTTCCTCTGCCACATGTACCTAATACTGACGCAGACTGGGTAAGTGCTCCACTCACTCCTCAGTCTGTGATGCGTTCAGACTTGAGTCTGACTGCAGGTTCTTCTAGCTGACAAACATTTTAGGATGTGTAGATTTAATGTTTAAGCTCTGCAGTAGTTTGGTTTGTCATATCCACACTGCTGACAGCTACAGACGCCAGATTTGTCACGACTGGATTGTATGGACACCGTGATTGGCAAGTTTCATAAATCATACATGAACATTGCCATAAGCTCTTTTTTACACCCCAGTCTGCACAATATTGAAAATGAGGGCCATAGTTTAAAACTCATGGCACGTTTTTTAAAATTATGTTGTATTTGCCAGGGATGGTTTATACCATAAACTGTAACATTAGATTTGTATCATGCCATCTCCTCAAAAGTGAAGCAACATCCATGTTAACGAATGAGACAGGTCAAACTTTGAAATCGAAACACATATCAAACATTAAAATTGGAATTTGTATATATTTTTTAACATTAAATACATTTTTCAGCAACTTATTAATGTGAAACTAATCTTTTTTGTTGGTTATTTGATGCTAAAAATGAGTAATAAGTCATTTGTTGCAGCGCTGTTGAAAATACAGTTTCTGCTTTGTGGTTTATTTTGGCATCACTTTGTACAACAGGAAGCGCTGACTGCACACCATCCATCATTATACATTGTCATCTCTCCAGGCTATGGCATTAAATTTCTTTACATGGTAATTTTAGTTAGACTAAAAGCCTGTGTAGTGTAAAATGTGCCTGTTTTCATTGGTGTAGGCTTTGAACCAGTCCCAGACCAGATTCTTACTGCACTTACAGCATGTAGAAGCCATTCTGTGCTGTTTGAAGACATCCGGCCCCTGGAAAAACACATAAGGTTCACTTTTATTCAAGGCTGACATGATAAAGTCATCACTGGATCTCACATTTTAGGTCAGAATCAGAAAGTTGTATGATTATATTCCAAGCTAATAGCTTCTGTATATTTCAGCAGTGTACCTTTATTGGTAGCAGAGCTTCTTCCAAGAGAAACCTGCGACTATTAGACGCTTCCACGCAGCTCTGACTCTGAGTTGGAGTGACAGCTGAGTGTTGCTGATGGTTTTCATGTCCCTTGGGGAGACATTAACTACTGCTGCTGCTACTAGGAGGTATTTCAAATTCAAGGAACAGTTATTTTCTGTCTACCACCTGCTCAAAACTGAAAAAACACTCACTTGCGATACGATGAGCGCTGATGTTGTTCTATTTCCAGGTCCATGATCAAGCTGAAGTAGTTCACAGCCAGCTTCTTTTGAGCAATCTCTTTTTTGGACAAAGCTTTAGCCATCATTTGGTGCTCTGTGATGATGTCACTGGAGGGTTTTGAGCCAAGGAGTGAGAAGAGACAATATTAAAAAAATAGATGAAAACAGCCTTCTTCACATCTTTCATTCAGAGCACACTTACAGTATTTGAGACGTTGATTTATTCTCCAGAGATTTTTGATCAAAGAAACATGTCAGATACAGGAGAAGGGAAGTGAGAATATCATCGAGCTCTTTCCCCCTAGAAATAAACAAACAACTGTTATCGACATATGAATTTTATAATATGTACAAGTGTTGACGGTTATAACTTTGTTTCTCTTACTTCAACAGAGTTAAAAAGCTGAAAGGAATTGGGAGTGAATAATTCTCCTGCATCAAACGAACTGCCACCTCTGCAACAGGAAGACTTTTGTCAGAATGATTTCAGGTCACAATTTGATTGTGAGACACACTTCGATATTGTTCAGTTCCACCTCTGTAGTAAATACAATCTGTCTAATGAATTCAACCATATTTTGACACTTACGTTTCACATCATCAACAGTAACACAGTCCCCTTCCCTCCTCATCACAGAAGACCTATAAGCATTCAGATGGGCAGGGCTCAGGCTCTTCCTGGTGCTATGGCGCCCCCTGTGGTTCGACTCACAGATGTCAGCCAACCTGTGGGAACAGAAACACGTGCAGGTGAGCCATTATGTTTGTAACAACTTTCCAAACCAGTTTAGTTTCACACCACATGAGTATTGTGAGAGCAAATTGCTTCTTCTTGCAAGGTTAGCTAAAAATGTAGTCAGACATTCAAACCAAGTCTTCTTCAAGCTAGATGTAGAAAGGAAAAAAACGACAAAAATTGGGGGTATTAAACTTCAATTAGGCAAAATTATCTGCCAACAGAAGGCAAAAAATTGACTTGTCAAGACTTTCCAAAAAAAGTTCAAATGTTTAACCTCAATAGACCCAGAAATACCTTAAAATTAGAGTATTCTGAACAATAATAAGTGCATTTCTTCAATATATTGACAAATATTATTACGCCGAGTAAATACTCGTGCTGTTATCTTGACACAATGATAAAATAAAAAAAGTTCACTCTAAAGATAAGTTAGAAAGATTTTTACAGGACATTCTGCTTACAATAAGCAAAAGAAAAAAATATGGAACAAGTCAAGATTCTCTTGGCAAGATGGCTTAAAATTAGATTTCAGCTCACTTGATAAGGGAGACCTTGAAAAGAGCCAGGAAATCCACATTTTCTTGTTTTGAGAAGTTTGTGTCCAAAACAAGCTTATAATGGGCTGCAGATTCAAATAAATCTTTGTTTCCTTAACCCAGGCTTGGTCTTTTCTTGAAACAAGATGATTTATATCTTGCAATATATCACTTGAAAACCTTATGACTAGTACTGCTTGTTTCATCTAAGATATAACTCAAATCAAGGATTTTGAACTAGGACTGTTTCACCAAACAAAAAATTCAAAATCTGCAATGTTTCCTTTAGGTGATTGTGTCCAATATTACGTTTGATGAGATATTTTGACAAGAAACTAAAAAAGTATACTAGGTAAGATATATAGTTTTGCAGTGTGGGGTCAGCTGTGCTTTACTTACCACTCTGCTCGTACCTGCAGGTCTCTAAAATCAACATTGGTTTGTTTCTTTTCTCTTGTAACATCTTCTTCTGCTGGACTAGAGCTAGGAAAAAGGTGAAATTATAAAACACACACATTTGATGAATAGCTTCACAAGGCTGAGAGCAGATACAGTGTGTAAGTAAACAGGCCCTGCATCTCTGTTTACCTGACAAACTCCAATGATTCTTCTTCATTATTCCACACCCAGCGACCTGGAGGAGGCACATTCACCTGTAACATGTTTACTTCACTCGTTTCACAAGGTGTCTCGTCCATTTTGAACCGTCAATGGGATTAAATTTATGGCAAAAACCTACAAGCTGCGTCACTATTTTATTATCCAATTTACATATATTGTTTATGGACGTTATATTTCCGCATTTCTTTGACGTTAAGATAAACACGAGCGCCGCCAAAGTTTAGCCGTATCTAGGCAACAGCCAATAGCACATCTTCACGTGCCGCCTTCAAACACTAACGGTTTTTTTTTTTTTTTTTTTTTTTAATCGTCTATTTGAGGAATACTAAGTTTGATACAGCTCGTTAACACACCGTTTTATTGGCTCTGTACTTGCTGGCTTTTCCTCAAAATGCACATGTGAGTTACTTAATGGCTTTCAGTGGCTTTTTCCTAAACGTAAATGACTCATTACCTGTGGAGTTTTAGAATTCCCAACGGTTTATAAGACTCCAAATCGCTAAAAATTAAAAAAAAAAAATTAAAACTCTTTTCCTCCAAAATCCCACAATTAGTTCAAGGCCACTACGTTTCTCTACTGCACTTGGACGTATTGAGTTTTTTTTGTACGAGTATGACAACTAATGTCCACGTTATATTTGTGACTTTGTATGAAGAATTGTATGGAAGCCCAAAGAGGTCATAATTAAGTTAATCTTATTTTTTTTAATTCATTTTCCTTGTTCTCTTCAGAAATTCTCCCATTATCCGAAGAAAACAAGTTGTTTTCTTTCTTGAGATAATGACAAAAGTTGTCATAAGTCATGTGACCTAAACAAAAAAGAAACAAAAAACATGACTTCATAGGGCTTCCTGAGCCTAATTCTTTTTCTATCTACCATGAAGCGCCAAATCACAATAAATGTTGAGACATTTTTCAGAATAAAAATGAAATTTAGTTAATAGAATTTTATTCTGTTACCAGAGATCCAATATTAAGACAAGATAGGCATATAAGCTCTATCTAACTCATCTCGAGTACAGCACTTTCGAGTACACAAAGCAAATTGTAAGGCCAGAAGAGCCTGTGCAAAAAATTTTTCTTCATCATTTTACCCATGCAAACACATTTTCTGTGCTTGCATAATGTGGTATCTCAGGAAGTTAAATCAGTTCCTTTTTTAAACAACAAACAAACAAAAGCCATCCATAGTAGTAGTAACAAAGAGACTGACACTTAATGAAAATCAAGTTTTTATTCATTTGTCAGGGATAATAAAAAATCGTAGTAATACCAACTAGTTATTAGAAATTCCCTTGATTTATTGAACACAGTTTCTCTCACTAATAAAATGCAACATGATTTAGGCATTAAAATGAAAAATTAAAAAATCAGAGGAACCTGTGTTTACAATGAAATTTTTATGCTCTGTGATTTTACATGTTTGCTTCTAGTTGTTTTTTACAGTGAGGAGGTGTACATGTTCAGTCAGATAATCCAGTCCCCAGCCTCGGTGTCTTTCAGTGAAGGCGTCCAGCGACTCCAGGAATTCAATGTTGCAGTTGTTCCCTAAGGAGGAAAAAAAAGTGCAATTTACACATTTAATTTGATCACCTCATTCTTAAGACATTTCTACTGTGTCTCCTGGAACATGTTCTTATAAATTTCAAGCACTGTGCATAGTGTAGTTAAATCAAAGATGTGTACATTATTCTCTCAAACTCACCAAACAGGCTTTGCACTTGTTCATCAGGAACAAGAAATGGAGGACCTAAAGAAACATACAGAAAAAGGTTTCTTAATTCCAAATTTACACAAATGCACTGAAACTTTATCTGACTTTAACACCACTGTTCTTTTGGTTACCTGGATATAATTCGGGATTGTACAATAAAGTGTCCAGTAGGTATCTGCAGTCTTTTGCCATGAGGGACATTATGAGAGCGGAGTACCTGTAATGTTAAGAGAGCTGAGTTAGAGAGACAAGCTGGAACAAGTTTACAGTTTTATTCCAAAATGGTCACAAAACTAGAGATTAAAAGTTTTTAATTCTCCAGAAAGGGATCAATCTCCTCTTACTTTTCTCTATCTTGTGGATTGATCGCCACCAGAGATCCTCTGTCCCAAATTGCACCAAACTGACCCCCAATGGAACTATGACATACAAAAATAAAGTTTATGTGAAAACATTTGTCTATAAGTGGATGAAGGGAATAGATAGAGATCAACAAGAAAACAATTTCTGACCTGGAGAAGTTAAAGAGGTCGCTTTGGTATAAGGAGATATTTTTCTCTGAGCCCTGTGGAATAAAAACAAGCTTGTCTGAGTGTGGGTACAGCATGTGTTTCCTTTGTGCATTTCAAACTTAATTTAGTTCTGGGATAATAATTTTACCCTGAATTTCAAAGCTAACTTGTATGCATTTAAATCTCACCTTATAAACCTTTGCTCCAGGTAGAGCAGGCACATCTTCTTGAGTGTAAGTCATATTGTTCTCTTCAAAGAACTGTTTTATAGCCTTTTCAGATATCTCCACCCCCACCACCGAATGGCCCATGTCTGCAAGCCTGAAGTTGATTAAGTACAGTAAGAACAACTGAAACATCAACACCAAATGTTATCTCTCTTATGTTGTGTAATGTGATTTTCATACCACTTCATATCTACGGCTTTCCCACACAGAGGAAAGAAGAAACGAACTCCTGTGCGCCCAGCGAGAACCTTTTCAATATGGGTCTCCAGCATCCTGTTGCACACAAACGGACAGCTTTAGCATCAAAATGGAGTCAGAATTAAAGCTGACTGATCATGTTTTCATTGTCCTCTTTTGTGAATGCATTCTTAACATTTCCACTCATGGGAAACATCCTGAAATAAAGGTAAATGTTTGCGTTTTGTTTCTTAATCACTTTCTGTTGCCTTGAGGACAGCAGAGGTTAAAAAAAAATGCCTCAATTTACACCACTCTCGCCTATCCTACCAAAAAATAAAGAATTGGAGTATTTACTTGTGTACTTTAGGTTGATGGAAACCAATCCTGTCCTCCTGCCAGCGTTCCTCCCACTCTCCGATCGCCATGACCCGATCGGCCTGCGGTTTCAGCATGGAGGTCATGTTTATGTCGCCAAAACTACAGTGACAGAAAAAAGAAGGAAGAAAGGGCGAGAGGAATTACATTATGGATTAATGCAAGGGTGCGTCAAGTCTAATTTACTCGAATATGTTACATAATCTGGTCTACGGTCACTGTTTTTCTCATTCTGTGTATGGAACTATGAAGAAAGCATTCACTAAGCTAGAAAAGCCAAAAAAAGAGAGAGAATTTGGAAGATTATTACTGAGTCAGAGCCACTTGGGGTCTTAACTGAGGTCAAAGGTCATGTCAGAGGAGAAATATGTAACTACTTCTAACCTTGGTTTTATATTCAAAGGTGAAAAGTTGAAGCTTTCGCCTTTACTTATGTGTTTTTAGTCTTGAAATTATTTGACAACTTTACTTTTTGACTCTGATGCTTTCAACTTTTAGTCACGTGAGTAACCAAACTGACGTCATGAGCGGCTTGCGTGACATAACTTATTTCCAGAGTAAATCTGTGTGATTTTACCTCCGTGCCATGCAGGTAAAGTTAATCAAATCTGGTATACTAATAATTATTCAGGCTATTCATTTGTTAAATGTCATATTGCGTCAAATTCCGGACTTACCTTGCAGAAGCCTGGCGTAAAACCAAACACAGCACATTAGAGAGTAAATTGTAAACCCGCATGTTTCTGAAGTCAAACAGTCACCGTACCTTTACCGACAGAAGTCAGCTAATATTTGTTCAGCAGAACAGCAGCAACAGCCTGATCATGAGGATCCCGAATGATACTGTTTGTTCTATCAATCTCAATGAGATATCTGAGAAATTTACCCCGGAGTTTTGTCTGTCAGGAACATTATTTCAATACGTAGCGACGACAGCAGACAGAGATTTTTGTGGGAGCTTTGCCTGTCAGACCAAACTCCGGGTTTAGTGACGAGTTTTTCCACCAGTGTTACTTCTGGTTTGGGCGGAGTCTAATGCTGCGTTCACTAACGTAGAAAATATAGGAAGTAATAGACTCGAATCAACAATGGACATTCTCATTTTAAATTGTTATCATTGAAGAGGGGTCTTTCAATTTTTTGCTTTAGAAAATAACATGTGCAGGAGTGACTACCAGTATTAATGTGGAGTGGATTTCATTCCAGAAGCTTTTATTATGATTATGTATTTGCTATGCCCAGTGATGCTAGATTACTTTCAAGATGTTTGTTTATTATGCCTAATGCTAGATATTTTTATGAGTATGTTACACACTTTGGCCTACTCACATGTAAGCATTACTTCACAAGAGAGAGATGTGCCATTGTTATAAAAACTTTTATTTTATAATTATTATTATTATTATCATGTATGTTTGGTTGCATAATGAAGTCCTTTGGCACCCTTACTGTTTTTCCATTGTCTATATGAGGTGTGATACCCTATAATATTTTAAATTAAGACTTTGTGCAAATGGTTTCTGTAACATGTGACCATTGTGTTTATATGTGTTGAACAATGCACTTGGAAATCAATACATAAATCATAAACAAAAAAGAGAGAGTGACCGATTTTAGAGCATTATTACTCCCATAATTGGATTTTTTCATACTAATTTTGCAATTTAAGTCCAAAAAGTGGAGTTTTCCTTTCCAATAAAATAATTTCACCGCTGTTGGTTAAGTATCCTGCATTCCCTATCAATTTTTCTCTTCCCCTAAATTTACGTGTAACATTGTGTGCATTTGTGGAAAAAGTAGTTGACTAATTAATTTCCTAAAAGACACCATTGAAAGTAGCTGACAGCTTAGGTAAATTTTTATTTAAAAAGTCAGACTTTAACAGGCATATGATAAAAAAAATCAATGGCAATTTTTATTCAGAATTACATTTTGGAATATTTCTGACAGCAGGTCAAATGTAGGGAGGGGCCACATCTGACCTGTAGGCCATAGTTTGGGGGACCCCTGTCAGAGAACATGAGCTGGTTGATTAAATCAACTTGTGAAAAATGCCAGAGAACCCACAGTACAGTAAATGTTGTCTTTTATTAGATGTTTATTTCATTCAGTTTTTTTGTGATACTGAATTATTTTCAGTTTTTTCCTTGAGATTTCAATTTATCACCAGATGGTTATGACTCAGTGGAGTTGCAGGGGGACAAAGCTCACCAAAAATGGGTTTAACTTGCTTCATTAGTTTGGCAGCATGGCATTTGGTGATCTGGTCTGACAGAGAAATCGGCCCTTTGCTTTGGTTTGTTTTGCTTTTCTGACACTAGAAAATGATCCTGTTATCATCAGTATAATAATAACACCAGTTACTCATTATAAAACACCAAAAATAAGTGGTCATTACAGAAAAACTAGCATTGTTATCTTGAGATAAAGAACTAATTAGCTCAAGAACCCAAATAAGGCTACTCAATATAATGGCAATAAGATACGAGTCAATATTAAGTCAAACTTTTGAGATAAAGAGTCAAATTTTGAGATTAAAAGTCAAAATTGTAAGTTAATGAAGTTGAAATTTCAAGATAAAAGGTCAAAATTTTGAGATGAAAAGTAAAAATGTTTCTCTTTATCTCATAAATTTGTTTTTTAGATTGAAATCTTGACTATATATGGGGAATTAAAAAAAAAAAAAAAAAAAAGCCAGATTTTCACCTTTATATTTTGAACTAGGGTAAATGGGCTTTTACACATTATTTACGTTTATGTTACAGAAAATAAAAAATTCACTTCAGACAGAAAACAAGTGTTTCAAATAAATATGTGGGTTGTGAAGCTACTTTTACGTCGTTGAGTATCTTCAGGTGGTTTTGCAGTGTCTCCAAGAGGCTGGGTGAGGGGGTCCTCTTTTGGGGTTTTAAAAATATGGTCACCTAATTAAAACCCCAAATGCTAGTAAACTTGTATGACTTTAAGATGGGACCAGCTGTTGTAAAAATTAAATTCTTGATGAGTCTGTTAGATTTGTAGCTCTGTTTACTGCTGCTCATTCAAGAAGCTAAACAATGATAATCATCTTTATTATCATACTATATCATTAAAAAGTGCATTTCATATCTTATTGCTCTATTTTATGCATTTTTACGCATTCATTTTCCATCCTCTTGCCTGTGAAATGATGCAGAATCCACGCTGAGACTGTGACAGCTGTCACTAATCTTCCTCGGGGAGTCTCTGCACTGTTGCTCTGTGATTAGTCTCGCTTGCCCAGCCTGCCTCGGTTCAATGCTGCGCTGGAGCCAGGAGGAGACGGAGCCAGGGAGAGATAAGATAATCTGCCAAAGCAAGACAATGTGGAGGCAAAGGGAGGGAGGGATTTGACTCTGTTTGGACACAGGGCGGCGCTAGAGTCTCAGAAATACTGGTGGGAATTTGGCAGTGAGGTGCTTTGTCTTTCTCAGCCCTGTTACCTGAGATTTTATCACGTTTTGGGCCATTGAATGTGTCGAAATGAGGTCGCCTGGAACTATTTAGACGACTCTTGCAAGCCCATCATGGCTGTAAAAATACAACAGATAGTAGCCTACATTTTAAGATATAGTTCTTAAAATTGGCATTTTATGTGTGCCTGCTTGAGGAGAATGTGTAATTAAGTTTTAGTCATTTAATTACGATACATGGCGAATTCATCAGACAACAAAGACAATGTCATAAAAACTGTAAAAAAACAGAAAATTCTCCAATGTTTGGTAACAAAAACTATCATGCAGTCTGGTCATTAATTACAGTGACTTTTTCCAAATGTAACAAAATTGCTGCCCATACACGCAGTTGAAATGAATCTGTGTATATAAGGTTCTTGAAAAATGTCACGCCCCTCCACGTCAGTTCAATGCCTGTGCGTAACACGGTGTTTCCAAAGCGCTCCAGTCGCGCGGGGTCGCATCCAGATGTGTGTGTTTGTCTTTACGGTGCGACGAAGACGTCGAGCAGCCTCTGAACCAATCAGCACCGCCCGGGGGCGGGTCGTATGTGTGTGGACTGTTGTGGATATAGAAAAATGGACAATTTAACACGCACATTCATCATTCATATCCCGATGGGGAGACCTACTCCTCGCACGCGGAATTGAGTCGCAAATGCCCGGCCGTGGTGTGAAAAGGAAAACAACCAGAGAGCGGAGGAGCGCGGCTTGTTACCCGGTAAGGGCGAGCTGTGTGTCGGGGAAGAAGTGTGAGCGCAGCGGGGATGGTGCTGGGTGATTCCTGCTGTCTGTGTTCATTGTAGGTGCATCTGAGTAATAGCGGATCATAAACGTGATGAGATTAAAGGTACATGTTGTGTATTCACAGTTTCTATCATGGAGCTATCATCTGCTCTGGATCATCTGTAAACGCTCGCTCTCAGATAAATACACAGCTTTATTGTCCCCCCCCTGACATGATGTGACGGCTCAGGTTGCGATTGTGTCACTACGAATGCATTTCCACCTTAAGACAGCTCTAACTGCGATCATGTCCTGCTGCATTGTTTGCTTTCTCACAAACTGGAATCACACATGTTGGATCCCCTATAAGAATAAGCTCAACAACAACAACCTTTTGTTTCATTATAGAGATTTTATAGCGATGAAATAATCCCAGAAGGTCACTGAAACCTAAAGTGAGTGTAAGTGCAACAGGGGCACTTTAATTCACCGCTGGATTATCATGCCAGCCTTTAGCCTATCTAACAGCCTGTGGCAGTAAATCTGGGTGGCTGTTGGAGCAGCAGGCAGTGATGATGTGCTGCTCCACGAGAGAGGTGCATGCTGGATAATAAAAGAGCACGCCACATAACTGCGAGAGAGCGATCTGGGAATTTAGGGAAGGGGGTGGCCGGGACGCTCCACCTCGGATTATTTCCCCGGACGCGCCCGGACAGTGTCTTACTGCGCATCTTTGAAACTCAGTTGGATCGAAGTTAGTGTTTTGGAGCTTGTGCAGCTGACGGGAGGTGTTGCAGGACGCTCAACAGTTCAGTTAAGGCGCTGCTGAGTCTGGATCACAGAGCTGGATGAACCTGCTGCCACCTGCACCGGATCACAGTGTCACTTTGTGACAGGTAGGCTGAAAGAGCGGTGTTCTGACAGTGAATGCACCCTTCAGATTCTCTATCACTGATGCATTCACAGACCTCGATAATTAAGCATTTCTCTGCAGCTACTGTAGATAATCTACACTATGTGGCTGCTTTTAAAAAAGCTGTATATCAGCCCTCTGAGTGTTGAGGAAACCTTCAGCACACGTAGGAATCTTTTGGCAGATGATCTGCATCCCTCTCCAACAGCACAGATGGGCTGTGGGGTAGCACATTTCTCCACCACCATCCAGGAATATTAAATAATGTTCCTACGAGTTCAGCTGTCGGGCTGTTAGTGGGTGCAAAGTAGTGAAAGATAAGCGGAGAATCCCTTGGCAGAATGCAAAGTCTTATTGATAAAAATAGAGAAGAGAGGATGTGGAAAGATGCAGAAAATTTAGCAGTAGAGTCTCAAAGGAATGTTTAAAAACAGTTTCAAACCTGCACCTCAAAATAGTGAAACATGTAAGTGATTGGTGGGCAAAAAAAAGTCCTAATCAAACTTCAAAACTCAAAAACTTGCTGTTTCTTTGGCTTTATTTGTTTTAAAACAGAAACAAAAATAGTGTAATAAGCTGTTCAACAACTGAGCTCAAAACTGTGAATTGAAAATTAGTCTTTCCATCACTGCAGGGGATTTCTACTTAAACAAAAGCATTTTTAAACACTTCTCCTACATTGAAAAGAAACAAACCACAAGGCTGTTTAACTTGATAAAGTCTACACTTTGTTCCCGTGCCCGTCCCTCATGCACTCAAGATACAGTGACTAATAGCTCAGAAAGAGGCAGAGAATTACCTGCTTTCACTTTCTGCTAAGTGCCTGCGTATGAATGATTCCCAAAGAAGCAAACAAGCCTTGCCCGAGTTCATCTCGGCAATTAATTCCACATATCAAGTGATATTTTTGATAAAAAAGGAGACTTGAGTGATGCCGGGAATAACAGTGTCATTATTAGAGATGAAAGGGGGAGAAAAGGCTCTCTGGGGAGGATGGATCCTCTCTGCATGATATGCATGGGTTTTATCTGAATTATGAAATAGCTTTATTGTAATGGCAGATCTCTTGTCTTAATGGGGTTTTACATGTATGATGGTTCTGTAATAACATCATTGATGATCAAAAGAAACAAATCTTGGCTTGTTGGAGAATTGGCTATTGTGAGCACTATTTATATTCTTGTGTCTATGGGTATTTCAGACAGTCTGCAACCTTTGGAGGCTGTTGATCCCAGTAGACTGGTCATTGTGCACGCCAACCATGCATCTCATTATACCTTGATGAAAAATAATCTAAAGATTGAAAGGATCAGCCTTAAAATATAATTGCACTGTAACAATGTGTCATATTTGGTTATTTGTGCTTTTCAAAGGCGAGAGGAGAACTATCTGCCTGGCTTTGAATGCAGTGATACCGTTTACTGTAATGTTTCTTAAGGATGAAGTCTCAGTTTCCCATGAAGGAATCAGAGGAAGCAAATTCGCTCCGGTAACAAAACAACATAGGTGGTGTGGATACGTTGGCTAGATTCAGTGTCTTCAGTCTTTTTTTGCTATTTGTTTTTATATGTTTTATTGATTTGGCGTATTATTGTATTCCCACAGCAAGGGGCTGATCATTTCTGGCACGCCACTTCTACAGAAAAGTTACCTAAGGAACAGACGGGGGACGTAGCAGAGACTACAGCCTATGGTGTGACCACACCCTAAGTGATCTTGAAAAAGTTTCACTTCCATGTACAGTACAGGCCAAAAGTTTGGACACACCTTTTCATTCAATGTGTTTTCTTTATTTCCATGATTATTTACATTGTAGATTCTCACTGAAGGCATCAAAACTATGAATGAACACGTGTGGAGTTATGAACTTAACAAAAAAAAGTGAAATAACTGAAAACATGTTTTATATTCTAGTTTCTTCAAAATAGCCACCCTTTGCTGTGATTACTATTTTGCACACTCTTGTCATTTTTCAAGAGGTCCTCACCTGAAATAGTTTTCACTTCACATCTGTGCGTCATCAGGGTTAATGTGTGGAATTTCTTGCTTTATCAATGGGGTTGGGACCATCAGTTGTATTGTGCAGAAGTCAGGTTAATACACAGCTGACAACTGTTAAAATTAAGAAAAACAAGTGGCCATCATTACTTAAATAAATGAAGGTTAGTCAGTCCGGTAAATAGTCATGAAAATAAAGAAAACACAAATTGAATGAGAAGGTGTGTCCAAACTTTTGGCCTGTACTGTATTAATAATTGTAGTTCTTGATTTAAAGTTAAAATAAGTGCCAAACTCTAACTGCTATTTCTCAGTATCTGTAGTCGGTTAGTCCAGGAGCAGATTGATTTATGGCACAAAGAAGTTGCTACAACAACACCACGCCAGCTGAAAAAGTTTAGCAGTGACAAGAGAGATCTGTGTTTTCCTCTGCTGAAAAGAGTTTCTTAGATTTATTTTGCAGTAATGGTTGGACTCAGGAGCTGGACTGACAAAAAGAAAAAAGACTGAAAAGCAGAAGAAAGCTACACAGGAGAGTGATAGAGTACGAGCTAAAGGCTGGTTGATTATAGAAATACTTAACTGACGGATGAGTAACAAAAGTAATCATTTGTTGTAGCTTCACTCAGAGGGAGGAAGCTTTGAGCTTTGAAGTAACTCGTCTTTTTCGAGCTATTTTCTGCCAAATCTACTCCTTTAATCTCACACATCAGGGACTCTTCTAATTGAACCCCGTTTGGAATGTGCCTCTTCTTCCTTATCCCAGGGTCAGATCGTATATCATCCCGACGTTGTCAAGGTCAGCTTGTTTGCAGGCCGATCTGATCTGAGTCCTGTGATAGGAATGCCTGCAGGCTGGAGTAGCTGCAGATAAGATGAGTAGAGGGGAGGATGCACTGCGAGCAGCACCAGTTAATAAGGCAGATGGATTTCACTACATGCTTTCTCTGCTGTGTGTGTTGTCAGGTGCACAGGCGAGAACCCTGAACGCAGCATGGTGCTCTCGCTGTATCAGTGTCCCCAGAAGGTTTTTCCCACTCTCTTCTGTTACCTATGATCTTTGTGTTTACGTGTGATATAGCACATTTTCTACCCCTCTTTTTCTCTTCCTGTAAACAGTTCTTTCAAATTAAGAGCACAAGCCTGAACCTCCTAATAACTGCTCCTACCCATCTTGTTCATTCTGTTAATTAGCCCTTGTGGCGTTGGAGTGCAGCATATTGTTGAGACATAATTAATCAAGCCAGCTTGTAATTACGCCCGGTTTTGGTATTCGAGCTCGGTTGGGAGGCTGGTTGCATTTGCGGGAAGTTCGGCTTGAGGTAAACATCTTATTAACCATGTCAGAGTCCCGGTATGGTTTTATTAAGGTGGAGACGAAAGTGCTGCTATACGTATTATGAAGAAAAAATAAACTGTGCTTGATTATGTTTATGGCCATTTTGGTTCAGAGGTGGTCGAGTTAATGGAAAAACACTTGTGTAGTTGTGTGTAGACAGAAGGAGAGATGTCTTTTCTTTCCCATAAAAAGCCATTTGTTTAGCACATGTATGTGTGAGTGTGTTTATATGCATACAGTGTGTGGGAGAGTAAAGAGAAGCTCTGCTTTTAAGGGCAGTTGGCAGGTGAGGGCAGAAAATAGAACATGGATCACATCCCAGTTGTAAGCTCTTGATGCAGCTCTGTCAGGGGAAATAGACCCTAATTTTTTTCACTGCAGTTGTTTTTTGTTTTTTTTTGCTCCATCTTTCTTTGGTGAGCTACAAACTGACTGATACAAGAACAGACAAACTCTCAGTGACTCCTGCTCAGATTGGAAATGGATTATAACTTCCACGATTTCCATTCATGCTAATAAAAACACACATTTGATGAAGACATGAATAGAGTTTTAGCATTAGCAACTCTCAAACTGGTCAGGATTTTCAAGGTTTGAGTGGTCAAAATTACCTATTTAAGCAATTATGTAAAGACAAAATATTTCTTTTATTTTGATAATGATATAAACACCCTACATTAGTATTAACCCAATTGACTTGTTCACAGTTTGTTGTGTTAATACTCATATTCAAATGGACTTGGTTGGGCTTTTTAGAGTTTGACTAAAAAACAAGATTTTCCAAAGGTCAGGTAACTCCCTGATGCACAATTATTTCCATGGTGGCATTTATTTGCAAGTTATCTTGGTTTAAAAGCACAACACTCAAATATTAATCCAAATTTATCATTTTTAAAAGTCAGATTTGTTATTTTAAGTGGACCAACCTTGAAAAAAAGAAAGAAAAATCAGTTGCCCAAATCCTCTTCTCCAGATGTTAAACGGCTGTAGTAGCAGAGTCAGAATTCAGACAGAAGTGCCTCAGTCTTAAAGTCTAACTCACAGACTGTATGTAGAATGGACAGTGTACATTTTTGATGCCAATATCCCTCATCTGGAGCTCTATTTCAATAAAAGGCTGTAAACATGTTAAACAGCTTATTTTTTGCTTGATCGGAGGTTGTAGCTGGGTGACACAATCCACATAATCTGCTCCCATTCTGTACACTAAACTACACAACAAACTGAGTTTACAAAGTTTGGTTGTTTTCACATTTCACAATAGCGCTACTCAACTCAAAATTGCTACTCTACATCCTGAACAAGTTGTCTTGAACAAAGAAAAGTAGTGTTAAAAAGAAGACCTGATCTCCATTTGTTTGCTTCCAAAACAAATGCATGTCTCGGAAAGAGTTCTTTGATGGTGCTCATGGGAAATGAAGTGCTACAACAGGTGTCAATGCAATCAACAGCAAACAGTCCTTACTGCGCGTCTAAATTTACTTCTCACAACTCGTGTTTCCAAATCAATCAGAGTTGAGCTCTTACTCCTTTAACCCCCCTCCCCCACAACCACACACACCAACATGACCCCACAAACTTTTAAAGTGGCCTCTGTGTGGTGAAATATGCAAGCAGTATTGAGGCTGCCAAGAGAAAATGATTGGGAAAACACTGCAATAACAGAGACAATGCAGTGAAGCTATCCTCTTCTTCCCAGTCCTGCTGTCATATCGGTCAGGCCTGTAATGACAGAGTCCACCGTTCAATTTTAACTTGAGTGAGCCTTTCACCCACCACAGGGTTTGTGTTTTCAACACAACGCTTAATTTTCTTGGACTATTACACATGCCAAATGCATGTTTAAGAGTAGTCCAGAGACACGCTTACACACACAACCACAAAGAAATCACAACTCTGGGATCTTTACTGTGCTATCAACTGAGATCCACATCAATGCATAGTGGGCTTCCATCACTGAGGTGCTGCTGCTTTTTCAAACTCACCCCATCATTTGTGACGGGATGGAAATCTCATTTTACCAGCCATTTGGCTCATCCAGTGTCAATTTACAACGTGCTCTGTGCTACTATCCAGATCATCTCAGTCATAATAATGCCGCTGCAGCTTCTGTGACTGTGGCAGTGGCTCTGCTTACATGGAAGATGGCTGTAATAGCTGTGGATTTCATTCAATTGTGTACAACTCTGGGGCTGTGGCTACATATCAGCAAATTGGATAAATAAAGGGAAAGCCAATCTGTGCTTGAAAGGCAGAAATTGGGAGATAAAAATTCCCTATGCGGTCGTAGGAAAAAGAAAAAAACAGAGAAAATTCAAAATTTCCTGCACAAGGCCATCATCGCTGACATCCATTTCAGAGCATGTCAGTTTTCATTTTCTATCAAAGCCTGTATAAGCACGGCTGAATAAGCCGCTGTGTCAACACAATCTAAAGGAGACAGATGGGATGACAAAGTTAAACTCCATTTCCATGAATGGCTTAATGGTGTGGTTCAGTGGAAAATCGAGGCAGGTAGAAACAGTCCAGAGAAGCTTGAGGAGGGAAAGCTCAAGGACAGGAATTGAAGAGATTTGGTGCAGCTGTCATTTCTGGATATTGATCACTGGGTACTTGTCCTTGCTGTCATTCTCTCCTTCCATGCCCCCTCATGTCCTTCATCCTTGACTTGTTCTTGTCCTGTCCTCTCTTTAAAAACATTGACCTTTCTGAGTCTTTCAGATCAGATTATGTTCACATTTAAGTCTCTGACAGAGGATTCGATTTGTGTGTTAATTATATAATACACTAAGAACAAGGATGCAAGTCCTTTCCTGATGCGGACTACATAAAAAGGAGTCAGTCAACAAATTAAGAACCCATCCTTCTGAGCATTTTGTGTGCTTTGGTAGTGATAAACCATTATTATCTGATTGCTTCAACCAGTGTTGCCAGACTTGGCAGATTTCCACCCAGTTGGACTTCTTTGGAACGTACTGGACTGGATGAAATTTCATAGGGGGAGTTGTAAAAATTTGGTTTGATTTTCACTAAATTGGCATTTTTTTGGAAAATATTCTGGAGGAAATTTTAACCAAATATTTGTCATTATGTGCATGTTCTATATGCACTCTGTGTGACCGACTTCATAATTGTGGCTGATTCATTCTTGGCTGATAATGGAGCCTGTTTTTATACAAGTGGGCGAGTTTCACGTTGTGTTTGTGCTGGAAACTGTCAGTCAGATCCGGCAACCCTGACTCCAACAAAAACTCATACCACTAAATACTGTTTAACTCTTCGGAAACTACAACGCATGATACCCTGTGTGCGCCATGGACTGTCAGCACTGTGGTATTGCTCCATAGTGAAACCACACAATAGTAACCATGTACAAAGATGATACAACATATAAACAATAGGGGCTTTACCTTTCAAAGGTTGATTTGCAGTTCACTTCTGGTTCATTCCATGATTTTGGGCTTCTTCCATTGGGAAGTATGTATAGAAACGATGTGTTATGTCCCATAGTTGTGAGGTTTTTCACCTGCAAGATTCACTTTTCTTTGTTAATGGCGTTGCATTACCTGGTGACTTCTGGCCCGGTGCCACCAGTAGGGATGCAGTTTTAATAAACAAAGATGAGGTTTAAGATTGAACGCCAGAACATGGCGCTTTATTTTGAAAATGAGCGGTTACTTTGTTTGTTTTTCCTGTCTGTTTTCCATTTTGATACAAACTGCTCAGCGGGAATTGGTGCGTACTTGTGGCTTACTCGGGCAAAAAAAAACGACACATAGCATAACAGCAGCAAGCAGAGATGTAGTGCAGTTGGTGGCACATGCCGAAGACACTCAATGAACGCAATGACTGGCTAAAGTAGCAGCTAAGTACAAAGTAAGCTCTATGGGTCAGAATGGGTTTGCTGAGCGGACACATATAGAGGGCGCTGCGCACAAAACAAAAAATCAAACACCATGGTGAATAGAAACGATGGACCAACATTTAAAACTTTTTCCTCTGAATGACACATAGTGATAGGATGGTACACAGTTGAAAAGGGACCATGCTATGTAACTGTGTAACAGGCGGTGCAACAGGAGCTAAATAGCCTGGATAAGAATGCGCAGAAGGGGAATAATACGAGACACAATGGGACACCAGTATTCTAAAAATCCATACTAGTTGTAGGTCGATGGTGGAACCTTGGAGAAAGCCTTCATCTTTTTTGCAAAGTCTATGCAAGAGAACCTGAAAAAACTGTTTCCTTTTGGGGGTTAAGAGAAGGAAATATAGCGAAGAAAAGCTAATTTGTCCCACCCACTTGGTACACGACCTACCTGCCACTTTATATTCTTAACACGGTGTGCAATACAACATTTTTCTTCCTTGCAGTGTTGACACAGTTGCATTGCTTGCTCAGTTCTACTATAATGAAGCGTCCTAGAAGTTTCTTTAGCACTCAAGGCGAGCCACTGATCAAAGAATTGCTGGCCTTGCTGAGCGTATTCCTCATGTCTGTGATTAAGTGTTTTGGGCCCCCTTGCTTTATCTCACCTCCTTCAGCCTCTCTCTGTTTTGAGGATGAAGCAAGAATAATTCCAAAAAAGAAAACCATGCAGAAAAGAGGGTTGGGTTTTTTTTGTTTTGTTTTCACGTAAAACCCTCCAGTCAACTGATGTGGGGTGGAAAAAAAAGGAGGTGAAGAAGAAAAGATGGAAGAAATGATGGACGGCAAGGAAGAATGTATAAATGGGAAACAAATGACGAAGGGTGAGATTGAGGGGCTCTGAATCCTGCTCTCACCTTTCCTTGAACCCTTTCCTTCCACCTTTGGGCCTCTGTATTCAATGAGCCTTGTGGCTTTTTCCAGAGCTAGTCACCCAACCATAATGATCCATCATTGATCCGAGACAGAGGGACTTCTCTCTCCACTTACAGCCACTTATATATGTGTGTGTTTTTTGCTGAGCATCACGGGTGTTGTCAGGCCTGGTCGGGTCTAGACTTGTTCCAAGGTTTCCCTGGCTGACATTCATCGTCACTGGATGCTTGTTTATAGCCAAACATGGGACAGATTGTACACACAAAAGTGGGACGGTAGCGATCAAGGGAGCAGCGCGGAACAAAGACTTTCACCTGGAGCTGTCAGCAGTGAGACAAGGGATTGGATTTGTTTCATGCTTTAATACCTTGTAATTTCTTAAATAACGTATTGTCCTCTAATTCCTTTAAACCTCTAATATTTTGTCTCAGAAAATTCTGTTCATGTTATTTTGAAATCAATCCAAGTACAAGCTTCAGGCTGCTATTTCCGGAGAAAGAAGATATAAGTGGTACAAAGGTTTTTTCAAGACTTATTTTAAAATGACTGTGTTAGCATAGAAATCGAAACTCTGGCAGTCGATTTAATAGAGACACCTTGAGTGTAAATACCCTTAATAGACCCTGATCTTTGAAAAAGTATCCAATGGTATTAAGAAAGATAACCCACTGGGATGAATTCTTCATGCCCATCATCATTACCACCAACATAATGATACCCTCCATCACTTTTCAATTACACCTTCCTCCTATCACCATCAATTATCCCTGCAACCACAAATCAAAGGGAGGCACCACAAAACAGATCCCTCACTGGAGCACGTTCTGATAAAGACAGGGGTCCAACTGTGTGTCGATGGCAGGGGATGTAAAGAACACAAAAAAAAAATAAAGAAAGGAAAAATCAATGCCTTAACTAAAGTAGCGAGTGAATTATTGATGAGGAGTATGTAATGGGATCCCAAGTGTCTATTTCTCCCCCAACTTGGACTGCAGCTTGCTGCTTGGGCTGCCACAAGTCAAAGCCAGTGAAGTAGAAATGAGGAAGGTGCCAAACAACCCCCACTTCTATCTCCAGCGGCAGTGTAGCTGACCTGAATTAGTTGGTGCTGTTTGGCTGACACTACCAGCTGTGAGGCGTACAAACTGTTACAGTTAGGAATCATGTCAAGAAAGAGTCATGCGCCTGAATAGGTCCGCTGCAGTGAAATATAGACTGTCAAGTACAAGGGTTGTGTCCTTTGAAAAAGTTTTACTTAAATGGAAATAAGGCAGATCAGGATGTCACCAAGCTCTAAGATCCATTTTTTTTCCCTTTTACACATGTAAACAGAGGTGAGTACATCATCTCTATAACGTTCAATGCCTGAAAAACAGTTCTGCGGTGTAGTTTTTTTTTGTCCTATACTCTGCTTTGAGTATAGTAAAAGAAACAAACTTGTATTTCAGATTCAGTACTCAGTGACACCATATGACTGTGCTAGCTTAGCTAACATGCTGCTAATGAGCTTATAGCTACTGTTGACTCTCAAGATTTAGAAGAAATTTCAGTCAGTTTGAATACAAGGAGAAACTTAGCAATGCTTTATGCTGAAATATGTCTATAGCCTTCTTTTTTACAGCCAGATTTTCTTTTGTAGTTCCACATAAGATAGGCAGATTTAACTGTTATCAGAAAAAAATAGGCCAGAGGTAGTTGTCTATTCGGCAACTGATAGACAACTACAACTGAAAAAAAAAAAACACTGCCAGCATTGTACTCCGCAGAGATCATCCATTTATTCACCTAGGAATAAAACCCCACATACTTTAGTGGGAATGCTAACGTAGCTGTATGCTAACCCATAATAAGCTAATGCCACACTGCCATGTGTAGTTGCAGTTCTTCTAAGCAGCAAGTATTCCTGCCTTATTACGTTGATGTTGCCATATTTATGCTACCTCATGTTAAGCTAACACCACTATCATGCAATTTATTTTACATAGGAAGCAAACATTTCTACCTATATGTTACTGATGCCAATGCCAAACTACGCCAATGTCATAAAGTTGCAGTTTTACATAAGCAGCAATATTTCCTACCTTTATATTTCAGTGTTACGTTATGTATGCTACCTAATGATAAGCTAATGCCATTCGTATAGAGTTGCAGTTTTTGTGGATGGCCAACTTTTCCATCTTTGTTCAGTTTTTCCATGTGTGGCATTTAAAAAAAGTGCTTCTTGTTTGACTCTTTTAAATACAACTAATTATATTCAAGGGATATTGAGTTCTGAGTCTAATTATGGGTTGTTGTTTTTTTTGGCTGGAGATTATACCATATAGGATAATTTATATTATTTGTGTCTATTCATACCAACTATCAAACCCAATTTTTTAAAATCAAAAATAGACATTTTTAGATATTTGGGGTTTTTATTCAGAAAAGATGAGGCAGTGGACGGACCAAGAACACAAGTCAGAATTGAGGACTACAACCAGATTTATAGTCTCCATGAATGGGGAACAAGACTGAACCCTTAGGCGAAACTGGCACCTTAATTCTTTGTAATTTTTTATTAGCATAAATGCAAAAGAACCCTTACATTGCATTAGCTGGGATCAATGGACTTCCATTATTTTGCTAGATAAGGAACTTCTCTAATAGAACTTTTTTTTTTTACGCCACCATTTTTAGAGTTCCCTACAGACACTTCCATTGTGCAAAGTTTTTTACATGATTATTGACTCTAATTCAACACAAGGGAAGCAATAGTTTGTTGCAGCTGGGTCAAATCTTTGTTACTTTACAGTTTGATCAGTTGAGCAAACTTTTATGTTTACATCCCATCAGAGTCCAGTAACAGAAAACTAGTCATCAAAGCCTTAACACTATTTTTTGCTTGTTTATTTGAGCCTGATTGTTTCCACATAAATGCCCGTTTCCTCTGCCCCTTTGGCGTGGGGAAATCAGAGAATGCATTGTTTACCTACATCACCGTTTCACAGTTTGCTTTATAGTGAACAGAGAAGGCAGGCATCACTTCTGCTTGGCTGACGAGGAGGCAGAAATGGGGAATGTGAATGAGAGGAGCGGCCAGGTGAGACCTGAAAGCTGCCTTTGTGTGGCAGCTGGCAGGGTGAACACTACCCTTCACTGTGAGATGCTTTCCAAACACACTCTCATACACATACTCACACAAGCATACTGTACATGTTAGGAAGTTAGAGGGAATGTTTGGCCAAAATATGAAGTTGAAAAACCGTTGCACGTTGGAAATGTAACAAAAAAGGCTTTCACTTGGTCCCCACAATGTTAACGCATGTTTTTGAAATGCCACCGCCAATTTTCATTTTAGATGCTTAACACTTGAATGTTCTCCTCCAACGACCATGAAGTGTATCTGGCTCTGTCTAGCCGAAGCTTGAAGAGCATGATAGTATCTTGTCCTGTCTGCTGCTCTAGATTAAATGCACCATTGCAAGAGTCTGTGCCAGAAGTCGGCACACAGCCAGACGGGACTGTATACACTCATCCTTTTCTGAGGAATGTGGAAGTTATAGAGGGATGGAGATAGAAAGGAGGGTGACGTTATGCAGAGATGGATCTGTGTGGCTAATCAGGAGTGGATGCCTTTTTGAGTGTGCACCGAGTCGTACTTTTCTCATTTTTCTCTCGATGAGCTCAAGCAGAAGAAGGAGTTTGACAGTTTCAAATCTTCTGCGGGCCGAGAAAGAATACAATTACATCACTGTGTTCACACGACAGCCTCACTCCTCTGACTCTAGATCAGGGTGTGGAAAGTTCTAATGCTGCTCATATCCTGTTCTGGATTACAGGTTGGCAAATTGTCACACAAAGAATGTGATGTGTAATTTGCATACTTTTGTAACTTTGTTACTTTAGTAAAAAAGTTGACTGACAAGTCCAGAAAAATGCCTCATTTGAAGTGATTTTAAAAAAAAAAGGGCTGAATTGCTTGTAACAAGTCAAAAACTGCCAACGGGATATGAAAAAATTTGCTTGTCAAGTTCTTGAAATATAAGAAACTTTTTTCTTACCCCATTGGCAGATTTTATTTGACTTGTTATAAGCAATTCAGACCTCATTTTTTATCTTTAAATAACATGAAACAAGACATTTTCTGGGCTTGTCAGTTGAATTGGACTCATATCAAGCAAAATAAGACAGTTTTGACTAAAACCAAGAGACAGTGACTTGCTTAGATTTCAGTTTTTGCAGTGTAGAAGGTTAGCCCGAGAGTTGCTGAATGAGAACACTGGCTGTTGTATTAACAAAACTATTTGGTTTTTCCTTTTTTTAAATTTCATTAATGACTAATAGGCTAATGCTAGTTGTAAAATTTGTGACTTGGAAAATTTGCAAACCTGAAAAGCAGCACTGTGACATGGTAGTTCTTGAGCTTTTGCAGAACTTATGAAGAAGAAAGCTTAAGTGTGCATGCGCTATGTTAATGCTAATGTACTTTTTGATGTATTAAAGGTCACAGATCTCCCCAATGGAAAAGAAATGAAAGTTTGTAATGAAAGTTTTATGTAGCTTCTCTTTGGCCTGACAATACTGTGACTTCTGGTGTCTCCTGAGGCAGATTTTTCATGATCAACCCTGGAGTGCTCCTCCTCGCTGGTTGCAGAGTGGCCACTCTGTCTGTGTACTGATCTGTATTCTTGTTTGTTTACCTCTCCCCAGGAGAGGCCCTGCAGACAGCAGTCGCGCCAGGCATCATGAGGCAGCGAGCTTGGCCTGAGAGAGCGGAGAAATCACCTTTCATCACTCTCAACTGGACGGGGCAAGGGAGGAAATGCACAGAGAAGCAGCAGCAGCAGAGAAAGGCTAATTCACTCATCTGAAAGTACAGTGGAGAGCAAATGGGGAAGCAGGACGAGATTGAGGGAAGGGAGTAAGTTACTTAGAATTCATCTTCCTAAATGGCAAAGTGGACCGGGCACTCAGAGGCAGGGATGTCCTTGTTAACACATTGCCCTCCATTGGAAGCTCCTTGTTAGAAATCACAAATCAGCCCCCGCCCCTGTGAGGCTACTGAGCTGAGGGGCTGAGGAGAGGAAACAGAGAGAGACAGAGCGGAAAAAAGAGACTGTGACAGGCCCCCATGCAGGCGCGTAAGAAGTATGTTCTGCTGGGCTTGTGTGCGTGCTGCTGGCTGGTGCTCTTTTACTGGGGTGGAGGAGCCCAGCTGCGTCTGCTTCGCCTGCTGACACGGCACCGTGGGGAAGTGGTGCGCCCCTGGCCCAATTGGACTGACAAGGCCTTCCTTCCCCGCTATGCCCACCTGGATGAGCTCCAGACGGACCCCGGGACGGCTGAGTCGCCCCGTCAGCGCCGCCAAGCATGGTCTGCCATTTATAAGGACAGTCGATGCCGCATGGAGACCTGTTTTGACTTCTCGCGGTGTCGCCGCAGAGGAAGGGAAGGGTTCAGGGTGTATATATATCCATCAGAGAAAAATGAGCGCGTTTCAGAAAGTTACAGGAAGATCCTGACATCANAGCTCAAGCAGAAGAAGGAGTTTGACAGTTTCAAATCTTCTGCGGGCCGAGAAAGAATACAATTACATCACTGTGTTCACACGACAGCCTCACTCCTCTGACTCTAGATCAGGGTGTGGAAAGTTCTAATGCTGCTCATATCCTGTTCTGGATTACAGGTTGGCAAATTGTCACACAAAGAATGTGATGTGTAATTTGCATACTTTTGTAACTTTGTTACTTTAGTAAAAACGTTGACTGACAAGTCCAGAAAAATGCCTTTTTTGAAGTGATTTTAAAAAAAAAGGGCTGAATTGCTTGTAACAATTCAAAAATTCTTTCCTGAAGCTGTGAGACTGTTGAACTCTGGTGGTCCCCTTTAGTGCCCCCCCGACAAATGAACACTGCAATTTTTTTGCACAGTTAATTATTTTAGTCTGTCTATTTGTTAAAAAGCTAGTTGATTGTGTTCTACTTTTATTCTCTTTTTTATTGTATATTTGTATATATTTATATTTATTATTCTCATTATTCTATTGGGCTTGCTCCAGGACCAGGGTAACCTAATTTCGTCCCACCCATGTTTTACATGGGTTGTATGACAATAAAACTCCTTGAATCCTTGAATCCTTGAATTGAAAAACTGCCAACGGGATACGAAAAAATTTGCTTGTCAAGTTCTTGAAATATAAGAAACTTTTTCTTACCCCATTGGCAGATTTTATTTGACTTGTTATAAACAATTCAGACCTAATTTTTTATCTTTAAATAACATGAAACAAGACATTTTCTGGGCTTGTCAGTTGAATTGGACTCATATCAAGAAAAATAAGACAGTTTTGACTAAAATCAATAGACAGTGACTTGCTTAGATTTCGGTTTTTGCAGTGTAGAAGGTTAGCCCGAGAGTTGCTGAATGAGAACACTGGCTGTTGTATTAACAAAACTATTTGGTTTTTCCTTTTTTTAAATTTCATTAATGACTAATAGGCTAATGCTAATTGTAAAATTTGTGACTTGGAAAATTTGCAAACCTGAAAAGCAGCACTGTGACATGGCAGTTCTTGAGCTTTTGCAGAACTTATGAAGAAGAAAGCTTAAGTGTGCATGCGCTATGTTAATGCTAATGTACTTTTTGATGTATTAAAGGTCACAGATCTCCCCAATGGAAAAGAGATGAAAATTTGTAATAAAAGTTTTATGTAGCTTCTCTTTGGCCTGACAATACTGTGACTTCTGGTGTCTCCTGAGGCAGATTTTTCATGATCAACCCTGGAGTGCTCCTCCTCGCTGGTTGCAGAGTGGCCACTCTGTCTGTGTACTGATCTGTATTCTTGTTTGTTTACCTCTCCCCAGGAGAGGCCCTGCAGACAGCAGTCGCGCCAGGCATCATGAGGCAGGGAGCTTGGCCTGAGAGAGCGGAGAAATCACCTTTCATCACTCTCAACTGGACGGGGCAAGGGAGGAAATGCACAGAGAAGCAGCAGCAGCAGAGAAAGGCTAATTCACTCATCTGAAAGTACAGTGGAGAGCAAATGGGGAAGCAGGACGAGATTGAGGGAAGGGAGTAAGTTACTTAGAATTCATCTTCCTAAATGGCAAAGTGGACCGGGCACTCAGAGGCAGGGATGTCCTTGTTAACACATTGCCCTCCATTGGAAGCTCCTTGTTAGAAATCACAAATCAGCCCCCGCCCCTGTGAGGCTACTGAGCTGAGGGGCTGAGGAGAGGAAACAGAGAGAGACAGAGCGGAAAAAAGAGACTGTGACAGGCCCCCATGCAGGCGCGTAAGAAGTATGTTCTGCTGGGCTTGTGTGCGTGCTGCTGGCTGGTGCTCTTTTACTGGGGTGGAGGAGCCCAGCTGCGTCTGCTTCGCCTGCTGACACGGCACCGTGGGGAAGTGGTGCGCCCCTGGCCCAATTGGACTGACAAGGCCTTCCTTCCCCGCTATGCCCACCTGGATGAGCTCCAGACGGACCCCGGGACGGCTGAGTCGCCCCGTCAGCGCCGCCAAGCATGGTCTGCCATTTATAAGGACAGTCGATGCCGCATGGAGACCTGTTTTGACTTCTCGCGGTGTCGCCGCAGAGGAAGGGAAGGGTTCAGGGTGTATATATATCCATCCGAGAAAAATGAGCGCGTTTCAGAAAGTTACAGGAAGATCCTGACATCAATAGGTGAGTCCCGGTACTACACAACAGATCCTCGCGAAGCATGCCTGTTTGTGCTTGGGATAGACACCTTGGACCGGGACCAACTATCAGGACAGTTCGTTCCCAATGTGGACGAACGTATCCGTGGTTACCCGCTGTGGAACGACGGGCGGAACCACCTCATCTTCAACCTGTACTCAGGCACCTGGCCTAACTACACAGAGGATCTGGGCTTCAACATCGGCCAGGCCATCCTAGCCAAAGCCAGCCTGAACACTGAACACTTCAGGCCAGGCTTTGACGTCTCCATCCCGCTGTTCTCGAAGGATCACCCACAGAAAGGCGGAGAGCGGGGATGGCTTGTGAGGAACACTATACCTCCAAGGAGGAAGTACCTGCTGATGTTCAAAGGGAAACGTTATCTCACAGGCATTGGATCAGACACAAGAAACGCGCTTCACCACATCCACAACGGGAAGGACATTGTGTCTCTGACAACTTGCCGTCATGGGAAGGACTGGGAGAAGCACAAGGATGCACGCTGTGATCATGACAACCTAGAATATGAAAGGTAAGACTGTGGCTATGCTGTCAGAATAATAGGAGTATAGAGGTGGCGTTAAAATAAAAGGCCTGTTTGGCGCTAAACAGGGATTTATAGAGAACAAAGTGTCAAGCATTCTCTTTTATTGGGAAATACACAGTGGTGTTGTTCCATTTGCGTGTTATTTGAACTTTACATGCTGTTTTATTGGTCTTTTAGATGTCACTGATTTTCTACAAGCACTGTCAGTCGTGGAGTTTCAAGTCCCACTGGTTATTTCTGTCTCTCTTTTACGGCTGCACAATCCTTGACTGTTTGGGTTTATGATGTTTGGCAGTTCAAAGATTTTAGTCCCAGTCTCCAGTCTCTGGAAATTTAGATTCAGGTCACTGTTTCAATCTGTTTTCCTGCTCTCGTATTTGTAAAACTGCAGCTGAACAGTAGTCGTAATGTGGGAGAACTCATGAGAACCGACCTTGACCTTTTCTATTATTCTCATTGTGAATAAGTATAACAATGTGTGCTTGTCAAAGCATGCAAAAAACAAGTACCCTCGAATCCATTTTGTGTTTGAGTGTAGCACTACACAAAGAAAAAGCAACAGCTAATTAATTACAAATGAAACTACACTGTGTAATGAGGTGTAGCAAAGGTCACCACAAAGAATGGCTCTATGAAATCTCTGGATACCTCTGTGAGTAAATCCCTGCTGGGCGTGAGGTGTGAATGATTACTCCATTTTTTTTATCAGTCTTTTCTGTTATTTTTTTCAAAAAAGGTTTCTCATTGCTTGCCTTTACCACTTTCATTTTAATTATATTTCACAGTTAGCTGATGAGGTTGTGGGTGGAGTAGATATGGAGACATTGGGAAATGAGATTCTGGCGACATCTCCAATACTTAAAGCAATGATTCATTATTCAAGCCAATTAATTTCAGTGTATGACCTTTGTTGGTGCTTGAAAACAGACATTTTATATACACACAATACATATTTCAGCTTAAGCTTTATCCTTGGTGGAGGCCTTTGACAGAGTGGTTTTGAAGTATGTAGGCGGCATTGTTGAGTTATAATGAAAAGCTTTCGGAAGCACACCCATGTGCCAGTATGGATGCTGCAACAGTTTGGTAAACAAGTTTTTCCTATTGTATTATTGTAGCTCAGACAGTGGTTAGAGATATTCATTTTCTATCAGGAATATTTGCATAAAAAGTACATCTCAAGGTTTCAGGTCTTAGTTCCAGGCAGTCATCTATGCAAACTTACAGCACACTCTTTCTGCCAAACTTCCACTTCTAACACTTAGCAACAAAACTCTATGAAATGCTGACAGAGATCCTCATTAGCTTTAAAGTCCGTGTCCATCCATTCATACACAGAAACCAAGATTGTCTGGTGGTGCAGAACATTCACAGACAGCAGAAGATAGATTTCACTGAGAGTAGGAAACAGGAAAGAGAAGAAAGAGTTTGAGCCTGAGGAAACTGTCTAATGAAGTATGCAGACCCTCTGGAGTGTGTGACAAACACAATTAGACCGCAAAGCAACATTTAGAAGACCTATCATTGCTGTCTTTCTTCCATTATTGGATAATTAATCCACAAAGATATTTCAAGTATTCAGAAGTGGGAGAGAATTAATCACTTGATTGGTATTTTGACACACAGGATAAACTTAGAGTCAGAAACATTTACTGGAAGTGAACGCTTGAAAATGTTCTGTAGACAAGATTTCAAGAAAAGGATCATTGATTTTGTGTTGAAAACTAAGTTGTTGCCTTTTGCAAGATCACTGTAGAGATTTTATTCTGGTGGATCTTGTTCTTTGGTGAGACTTTTCTCAGGTTTAGATGTTCCCAGTCTGTTTTGGGGAGGGTCTGTCAGAGGGAAACAGGCTTAAACTGTCTCTCTGCAATGATTTCCATTGTATTCAGCAAACACCTCGAGCAGCTTGTGTGAAGCTCTGGAGCTTTTTCTGGTACCATCTGTTTGCACCATGTGGGGTTCGCAGTCCTGCTAACTACCGGTACAACAGTTGAGCTCAGGCTATGGTAACTTTGATAGCTGTGAAGCAGCCTGTGTGATTGGCTGTGGGTAGTGGGTTTCACAGCCCATGGTCAGTTTGCCCACAGTCGCACCACCCACCTCTGTTGGTCACTTAGCATCTTGAATTGAGGAGCCTTTTGAAATAAAACACTACTCTCTCTACATAATGAAGAAAGAAATAAAGGGAACACCCAACAACACATCTTAGATCTCAATTAATGAAATGTTACAGTTGAAAACATATATATTTTTTCAAAATATAATAGTGTGTTGAGAACAAAATAACATAAAAATGATCAGGATAATAGGATAAAGTCTTGAGATTTTTTCCCGCTATAATGAGCCAAAACTTTGTTAGTACCAGTCGTTTACAGAAGTTGTGAGCTGGCTAGGTTAACAAGCTTATTAGCGAGATAGTTTGCTTAGTTACTTTATTGACAGATTTATAACAAAGTCAATTTCTATCCTAGCAGTTTTACTAGCTAAAGCAATGGCAAGCTGAAAATCAAGCCAGTGCTAGTTGTTAACAAAAGCTTGTTAGCATAATTGTTAAATTGGTTGCTGACTTCGCAGAAATGTGACTGGTCAAAAGACACATTCTTATCCCAACAACTTTACTAGATTAAGTAGAAGTAAGCGAAAATCAAGCTGGTGCTAGCTGGTAACAGCTGGTAACAAAAGCATTGAGCTAGCTTGTTAGCTAAGTTGAGTAAGAATAGATGAGTGAAAAAAACACAAAACACTGTGATAACTTTCTCTACAAAACCCTTTGTAAACTAGAGTTGGGGGGTTATTGTACACAAATTATAACTTCACTTAAAAAATATTAACTTCACTACTATAAGCTAGCTAGAAATAAATGTCATTAGTTACACAACGAGTTTAAAGATTCTGTAATAGTGTTATAAAAAAGCCATGTGAGATGAAAGTAGGGCTAAATTTCAGTGATTCAATAAGCGAATTTGTTAGCATGTTAATTTTTCTTAACTCTAGTAGTGGGCCAATGCTATTTAGCCCAGAGGTTAAACTTACCTAAAGTTATTTGACTCATGGATGTAAGAATCTGACTTTCTATATCTTTCTGCTTCTCTTCCTCCTGTCTGACTGAGCAAACTTTGTTAGCATAACAGAAGTCTGACAAACTGCTGAGCTTCATTTAAAGTCAAGCCGCTCTGCAGCAGCAGTTATTTTCAGTTACTCTCCAATGAATGCTCAAAGCAAAAGCTTTCAACCTCCACAGTATGACTTTTCAAGTATCATTCACCCTAAAATCAGCAGTTAGGAGGCGGTTATAATTCAAGAACACTGCAAGCCGCTGTGGCTTACAACAGGCTACCTTTAGCATGTTTACATTGGGCCAGGCAGCGAAGGGATGGAGCTCTTCAACACCGTATGAATGAGCTCATTTATTCCACACAACCCACTACTCAGACACCCGGGTGGGCAGGGGGCGTGTGTGTGGTATAGGGGGAGAAGGGGAAGGGAGTGAAGTTGTGGAGGTGGGCAGGGTCCCATGTGGCATTTTGTGGTAGATTTGGAGACAGCTAGCAGCTCCGTGGGTGTGAATTGGGGGGGAGACGTGACAGACAGCTGCCATTTTTGAGAGTTTTTTTTCCCCCTCTGGTGTGGCGTCTCCTTCTGTGCAAATGTGAGGTTTTTTAGCCTTGGAGAGAGAGAGAGGTGTGAAGGGAGGGAAAGCGAAAGCTCCATCTTTCCTTTTGTAGAGGAGAGAGAGAGAGGGATTTCATGGGGGGAAGAAAAAGAACAAAAAACAGACTGCATAATGAAGCTTTTTGTTTGAAACGCTGGCTCAGGCCAGGTAGAGACACACCCTTGCTCCTCCATCTGTCTGTTTTTCTGGCAAATTCTCCCTCTCTTTCAAGTTTTTATCCCTCTCTGTCACACTGCTCTCTTCAGTGTTTGCCAAACACCTACACCTAAAAATAATAGGCTATGTCACCGCTGAGTGAGTGTCTGATTTTTCCTTTTTTCTATGTGTGTGTGTGACAATCACAGCTCTATATGCATGAGATTGTTTTTGAGTACCACGGCCACTGAGGCTCTTAGAAGGTGGCATCAGGTTAATGAGCGCTTGCATCTGGTACACCAGCAGATTACCCTTGAGGGACCCGGACAAGACAGGGACCAAGAAAGGGCACGAGAAGAAGGGAGTGGGGGGAGGGAAAAAGGAAGTAGGGCGCAGGGGAACACAGACAGATCAATAAACTGTCATGACATCATTATTTTAGCCAAGTAAAAACCTTAAAAGCTCAGTTCTTTGCCAAAAAGGAGGATAACAAAGCATATTTTATAGACCATATAACTGTTCAATTTTCCACTGTTTTAATAAAAAACTTGCAAGAATCTTTTACTCATAAAGTTCATTACGACTTATCTCCATCTATGAGGTACATTTGGGGGTCTTTGCCACTGCTCTCCCTGCCTTTGCTTTTCATGGATGCACAGGAACGAGAGGGGAAGTGTGCTCGTGGAAGGGCAGGGAGATCCTAGAACTGAGCCATACTGCCAAATTTTGCCGTATCACGAGTCAGGGCCATCAAACACCTTAAGCCAATCAAATAAATGCAAGCTCATTTCCTTGTTAGATTGTTCCTTTAAAGCCGTTACTTGTTATCAACTATCATGCCAAAGGCCAACACAGGGATATTAAATCATGTTAATAATCTACTTACATTTGTCAGTTTTGTGTCTGATAATCAGAAGCAGTGTGTTGCCGTTTCGTGCCTTTAACCTTGCATGTGTCACTCAGATTGGTGTTTTTAGATTCAAGCCTGTGAGACATCCCTGCACGCCATATGAGCAAGACTACTGTCATACTGAAGGTCACCTCTTGTCAGCCCAATCCACACAGCTTGTAATCCTGCCACTCTGAATCCTGCCACTCTGCTAAGAAAAAGAAGTTTAAAAAAAAATCAAATTTGGGTATCAGAAGTTTTCTGGTCTCTGTTGTGTTATTGCCCATTGCTGTAAGTCTGTTTGGAGATCAACAAGAGGATTAGAACGAGTGAGCACAGAACAAAAACAGCCACCTGTAGGTTGGCAACTTTACATTGAACAATCTCTCTAAATGTACAGAAAAAAAATCTTGGTTTGAATTTTTCATGAACACTGCTTGCTATGGCAGAAATTGAGTTTTGCATCAGTTTTGCTGGCAGAATATCAGTCGCCTCTAGCACTAGCCCCTATCTGCTGACTTTACCTTTGAATCCCTTTGGCAAATAGCCATTCCAGTGTCATAACTGTCACTGATGCTCACTCTGTTCTGTACTTGTTTTTGTTGATGCTCTCCCTGCCCTGGCTGTCTGTGTATGCATATGACAAAAAATTAATATGTGCTCTTTCCACCCATAGTCCCTTGGTCCAAAAGTGGCTTATGGTATGCCAATACTCTCAGTACCATCTGCCAATAGCTCAGTGGTGCCTACCATTTACTCAGTGGAACCTGCAAAATACTCAGTGACACCTACTGATTGCTATGGCAGATGTCAGTGAGCAAATGTCAGGTGTCAGTGGGCAGTTAGCACTGAGTTTTTGGCATGTGCCTCAGAGCAATTGGCAGATGCCACTGATTTTTTGGCCGATATTACTGAACCCTTGATAGCTCACTGAACCCTCAGTAGGTGTCACTGGGCAATTGGCAGATGACACTGAGCGATTAGCAGATGGCACTAGGAATCAACGGTATACCATGAGTCGCTTTTGGATCACATGTAGGGCATATGAAAGGACAGGAAGTTTCTTACATGACTTTAAACATCACTCCCAAAGACAGTCAAACAATGAGGTGATGCTTGTGTGTCAAACAACCAATCAGATGCAGGACTGGCGCTCAATGGTATGAAATTGAACTTTTTATTAATATCATTCAAACTGTGTTATCTTGTGACTGATTGTTACAAACATCAAATGAAAGCAGTAAGAATCATTCTTTTTTTTTTTTAAGTTATTTTTTTGGGCCTTTGTGCCTTTATTTGATAGAGGAGGACAGTGGATAGCGTCGGAAAGGGGAGAGAGAGTGGGGAGTGACATGCGGGAAATGGCCACAGGTTGGATTCGAACCCGGGCCGCCCGCTCGAGGACATAGCCTCATGGTGCGCAGCCATATCCACTAGGCCATCCGCACCCCATAAGAATCATTCTTAATGATAGAGTGAGCTGAAAGATTAAGATCATTTTAAATAGCTTGATTTCACATCACCACTAAAAATTCACCAAATGATTATTCTTCCAGAGCCAGGATTGTTGCCAGATGGAAGTCAATGGTTTTGAGATCGTTAAAATGTCATCAGCAACATACGTGCATCCTTCTTTTGTTAAAAAACCCCCCTCAAATTTGATCACATTACATACTTTGGATTTGTTTGTTTGACACTATGTTAATGTGTATTCCTTCATAAAAACAATTTTATTAGCTCCATTGTTAGCTTAATAGTATTTAACAGATTGAGTTTGAAGATCTCTGTCCTCTCCATTTCTATTACCATAATTTCACTCTTTGAAAATATGTAATGATGAGTAAATGGCACCCAAAAATTCCATTAAAATCTGCCATAGGCAAAAAAAGACATCTGAATAGGAACAGAAGGTGCCTGGGAGTACTTTTCTGGTCTATTGAATTGCTGTGTAACTTTAAGTGTGTGTGTGCATGGATTATAGATGATAGGAGAGAGTACAGAACGAAACAGGAGGGAGACAAGTTGGAGGTAGGACGCAGTGGTACCCAAGGCAATAAGAGCAGCGAGAGAGAAAGGAAGAAATGTCATGTGATAGAGATGACAAAAAAAATAGGGAAAAGAGCAAGGGATACCGCGGGCAACTTAAGGGGGAAAAGCGAGAGTGAGACGGGATATGGAGAGATGGAGGGGGTAGAGAAAGAAGGGAATTGGAAGTGAGAGGATACTTGAAGCGAGGGAGAAGCCGTTCTGCAGCCTAATGGCCTAGTTTCCCTCACTTTGGAGAATTCTTGAAGAAAAGGGAAGGGAAACGTTGCATCGTACAGTGAATGTAAATGAGCAGGAGTGTGGAAAACAGTGTTTAGGAGATACAAAAGGTACACCAGGAGACTCTAAGTTCTCAGCTCCCTCTCGGACCATTTAAAAACCAAGTGTGCGCTTCTGTGGAGAAGATGAGACGATGAGGGAGATGTGTAAAACCCTGCACCTTTCTTTTCAACTTTCAACTCACTTGTGTTGGAAACCGAAGGGTCATTATTCAAAAGCCTCCTTGGAGAAACTCAAGGTTCTCTTCAGAGAAAAGTGTGAGAATCAGACTCTAAAAACCTGCGTGGATGATTGCAGAATACTAATCAGACAAAACAACTGGAGGGAAGTGAGAATGATATATCAGCTACGGTGAAACTTGGACAGAAATGCATTATAAAGGCTCCTACGCATGCAGAATCTTAAGAGGAAATTTGCAGACTTGTGAGCGTGTAAAAAGAATTTCAGGGTGCAGCGTGAAAACTGACTCAGCACTGAAAAGAAAACAATATCATTGTTATCAGCCGGAAGAAATAAAAGAGGCCTCCTATTGTTGATTGTCCATGAAGTCAATTTGAATAATAATGTGTGTTTATCCAGATCTGCAAACCTTGTAAGAGAGTATGTGAGATTTGAGATTCTGTCAAACTAAATAAGAAACGCTGCAGACCGCTGTAATTAAAGCCTGTGAAATTGTACCTCTGAAGATGCTGCGGTCGGAGTGTGTGCATGTGTGTGTTTATGTGGTTTGCGTGGCTCGTCTACGTCGTCTCTGTTTAGAATACTTGGAAAAGAGAGGCAGCCTTGTGTTTCTCTGGCACTCGTACTCTCCGTCCTCCATCCGTTCTCTCCCTCCTTTTCAGCCCCAGCTCGTGTCTCTCTAATCCCACACAGCGCTCTTCCTTCCTCTGTGTGCTTTTGTCAAGTCTTGTCAAATATATTTACAGAGTAGAGAAGTGACAGGGCATTGAAGGTTCTGCTAAAGGCTTCACATGTATCTGCTTTCTTAACAGTTCATGGTCTGATTTTGTTTTTATTAAAGCTGCTAATATCAGTTTTTTTCAACAATTGGTCCAATAAAAGCTTGAAAAATGAATATTTTTGATTTTGATGTCTATTGACATGTTGCTTTGGAACTTTTTATCTTTATCTTCACTCTCATCATTTTGGATTGCAGTTATGAATCTCTCTCAAGTGAAATAATTAACTATTTATTCCACAAGTCTACACTTAAAACAAGCAATATAAACAGCTCTTTATGAATAATTCAAAGCAGTGTGGTTTATTTTGCTGCTTCGATATATGTTAAGACATAAATGGATCAGCAAATATGAGAAACTATCCACAAATGTGTACTCAGACCTACAAATGTCTTCTCAGATGCCGAATCACATATGTAGATCCACTACTGTATACATGGATATGCACTTACATATTAAAATCTACAGAAATATATATGAAAATCTACTAATGTGTTCATATGGATATAATAATGCCTATTTAGATCCACAAATGTGTATATGTTGTTTTATATATGTGCATACAAATGTCTACAATTTAGTACATATAGATATTTAAATGTGTAAAGAGATCCACAAATGCTTTTATATCAATCTACAAATGTGTAATACATACACACAGACATTCAAATGTGTATTTAGATCCACAAATGTGAGATTTACAAAAGGGAACATGAATCTAAACATGTGTGCATAGATCTATAAATGGGTAACTAGATCCACAAATGCGTATGTATAGATGTAAAAATGCATACATACTCACAAAAATGCTTCCCATAGATCTACAAATGTGTGTAGAGATCCAAAGATGTGTGTATATAGATTTACAAATGCGTACATGTAGGTACAAAGGTGCTTCATATGCAGCTACAAATGTGAAAAGAGGTCAACAAATGTGTGTATATAGGACACGATCTACAAATGAGTACTCTGGTCTACAGATCCAGAAAAAGATTTTAAGATCCTAAATATTTATACAGATCTCCAAATGTGTAAACAGTTACACATTTGTGCACAAAGATTGGAAATGCACAATTAGATCTATATATGTTTTAATAGATATACTAAGGCGTACTGAGATCCACAAATGCGTAAAGAGCTTAATAAATGCCAAACAGATATGCTTAAATGTGTTGTAAGGTCGAAAATTGCATCCATACATCTGCAAATGTGTACATAGATCTGCACATTAAAGCCATTTTTTTTTCATGTTAATTTCTGTTAAGTCTTCATTATGTGATGCATACTTGACTTTCATGAAACTCATCCGAAGATAATACTTGTGCCAAAAAACAATTTGTCAGATTTTGGGTCTCACTCTGCCTGAATTCTCAACTTTTGGTTAGCCTCAACTATGAGAGAGTGAGACACTTTATATGAAATCTAAAAGACATGTCTGCAAGGTCAGGAAATAAATTGATCTCTTCTTGGAGTGATGGTTGTGATGTCTTTGGCTGTAGCGTGTACTTGGCAGCGTGTTGGCGCTGTGTTGGCGGAGGCTCTGCCCTCACTGAGAGTCAGACTGCTCATCTGAAAGGCAGGAATAAACCACAGCGTTCATTCCAATGGCTTGCAAAAACAAAACTTCATTCCTGGTCAAATAGAAACCAGTCATAACCTGCTTGTCATTTCTCATTAAATGTTTGTGGTCAAATCTTCAACCCCTCATTGTTTTTCTCCACGGCAGTTCTCTCTTTGAGTCCTACTGGTTGCCTCCTACTTTCTTAATGAGATAGTGTTTGAGTTGGGGTTTTTTGTCAGTCGTGCTCCTCGGTTTCTTTAAATTGGATTGTAATTCATCTGTCTGGACTGAGGGCGTTTAAACTGACAAAATCTTGTTGTTTACAAGTCACAGAGGCAAAGACAAACCCAGCGCAGCCACATCACCACATGGGGCAAACAGGGTCTCAGAGGCTTTGTGTTGTAAACAGGAAAAGATTCTGCTTTGTTTTTCAAGTAAACAAATATAGAAAATGCCATTTGACATGATGCATGGCACACAAAGACTGACTTGCTGACCTCACTTTGAAATGACCTTTTCGCCTCAGTGAATACAGTCGTTTTATTTACAGGTGACTAAATGGTGACCTATTGGTTTTTTCTTTGAAGACCAAACATGGTAGTTCAATGAAAATGCTGACCCACAGTCACTTCTTTTTTTGGAGGGGGTAAAGTCATAGTTGTACTATTATGCCCAACATTTGGGTGGAACAAACCAAAAACCCTGAATCATTTCCTGTATGCAACACTGAAACCTCATCACCAGTCATCAAAAAATTTAAAGTTGATGTATAGAGGTGTGTATAGTCCAGTGGCATATGGGCCTGTTTTTTTTTTTATTTTCATTTTTTATGGATTTGGAAACAGACCTATTAGAGCCCAATTTGTAACAATGACCAGATGTGTTCAAACAACCGAAAATGGATGACAACAATTCTTCAATTTCCTTTAGCAGATGTTTTTGTCCAAATCAACATACGACACAAACAAGAAATAATCCTGGGCAAAAAAAACCTTCTGTGTACGACAAAGTGCTACAAGTTGATTGGCTGCATGTGCTGCCATCTGGTGCAAGAACAGGGAACTAAAAACATCATACAACCAGATATGTAATAGGCCTAATTGGTCAATAAGGTGACAGACATTGAGCTCAAAATGTAATAACTTTTTGGCTTTTATTACACTTGAGTTTTATTACCTGTCTTAATTATGTTTCAGGTTGTTGAATTTTAGGCTTTTATAAGCCCCAAGTGGACATTTGAGGAACTGCATTTTTTAAAATTTCTGCTTTAAATTGATTTTTCGTCATTAGAGGTTACTGCGCTGTACCCAATGCACTTTTGGATGAGAAAAATCTTTAAGTATTGAATTGTTGTATGTCTGTTTTAACTAGCGGTTAAGGTCGTGTAGCTGGTTAGACTAGCCACTTCTGTAATCATGCCTTGAAAGTCATAGTTTAGATGATTTTTCTTCTCACTATTTTTTCTGATGACTTTGAAATCAGATTATCGATTTTTAACTCCAGATATAGCAATATGAGGTTTCTTTGGGGTTCGGAGTCTGCCTTAAGTGGTCATTTGAGGAACTACAGGCTTTTTGAACTGTGACATTTAGGTTATGTGCCCCATTAAGAGAGCCCTTGAACAGCTGGGCCATTTTTGGATGCAACTTTCTGGCATTTCACACACAACTCTTACCCTGTTTCCTGTTTTATTCGCTGTCCTTATATTCCTTCAAAAGGAGATTTCATCAAATTAAAGGTTGTTGCCTTATTATTCATAGAGACATATGTTTAGAGGCTTAAACAAGTTAAATGGATCCAGAGGAAAATTGATCAAAGAAAAAGGGTTGGAAATGAACCAATAAGCTGAAATCAAGTTACAGTTTGGCCTTTTACCTACATTTTCTGAATTCTCCATGTAAATCACTGCATTTATCGGATTCCTGAGCTTCCAGTATTGATTCTTCTCTGTCTCTAACTCACATCCTCTTAGCATGTATCCTCTGAACGACCCCAGAACTTTCCTCTCAACATCTTGTCCTCCTCCTCTCTTGCTTTACTGTACTGCTACAGAGGCCTCCTACAGCTGACTGCAAGCCTCCTCCCATATTCCTAAGCTCTGGTATGCATAATTTATCAGCAGACTGGGCTTCTCCATGAAAGCAAACTTTTTTTTTCATTTTTATTTTCGACAGCACAGCTTTGTCCCCGGACTTACACACTATTGTTTCGCACACTATTGTGTTGGTTGCACATGGATGAACATAAACATGCTCATGAACACAGACCAACAGTCCCTTCTTTTTGCTCTTACTTGATAATCTGTGCATTCCTTCTTCCCATCCCCCCCAGCGCTCAGCACTTCATGCATGTTTTGATGCGCCGGACAGCATGTGAAAGGTTAGGAGAGGGAAAGCTCTGACAGTATATCGGCCTCTGAGTGTCAAGGAAGGTTTTGTCTAATCCAATCTATAAGAAGGAGGGATCGGGTAGCTTGTTGTGCAAAGGGAATGTTGCCCTCTGTCAGCAGGATGGACACCTGCACTCTACTTTCATTTTAGTTGGTGCCATTTTTTGGGGTAAAGCTCTCTTTTCAGCAAAGAAATGTTGTGCTTTGAGCAATTTTTGTCTCCTGTTGTATTGACTTGCATCCATTTCCCACTGATCTACCCAGGGACTTTTGGAGACAACGTCTGCTGTCAGAGGGCACGCAGGAACAGATAAAAATCTCAGCAAGCATAACCTCAATTTCTTCCTGAGGATTTGAAGATCTGTTTAATCCAGGTAGACGGTAGAAGTCGTGCAGATACAGACAGGGGGGGGCTCTGCATGCGTCCCACTGATAATGCTGGCTCAGAGCTATGACAGCAGTTATGGAAGAATGTGTGAGTGCGAGATTTTGTAGAGAAGAGACCAACCAAAGGTGTCAAGGTGAAGAAACTGATGATGGCTTGTGTGATGGAAATTTCCTACTGTCTTCTGTTTCTTCTAAGTTATCACAGTAAATTGCTTCTGTTTGTGTTGGACCAGATTCACACACTCCTTCCTCTTAAAACAACCAAGACTATTTTTCTTGTTGCACTGTAAGAGGAATGCTTACTTTGGCATCCTAACCTGAAGTTACTGGCTTATTTAATAGACATAGCAACCTCAGAAATCACAAATACTAAACAAACTGAATTGTATGTTAGAATCATATTCACAATAGCACCATAGACTATATAAAACATGGACGTAGTCTCCGTGATGTCACCCGTCTGTTACTGCAGCCCCGTTTTGAGGCTAAACGGCCGGCGCAGCCATATTGGAATTGGGACGAGTGACGGGTGCCCAAACTCACAGCCATTGGGCACCCGTCAGTCACGTGATCTGAGCTGTGACTCTGATTGGGCAAGCTCTCAATCTTAATATCGTCCAAACGGCTGAGTTAGAAAAATATCTACCCCCCTCACAGTGTGTGCCGTTAGCGAAATAAGCGATCTAGATGGTAGACAGAGTTTTTACCAGGCTTTAAATAAAAACAGCTTTCTTTACCGTTCATTTGTATGTGACTTCCTGTACTTCCGGAGCCAGCCCCAAGTGGTCACTCGAGGAACAGCAGCTTTTTAGCACTTCTGTGTTGTATCATATTTTCAGACCGGAGGTTGCCGCTTGAATAGTACAGATAATAAAATAAAATGTACCATATCTTAAAAAATAAAAGAAAAAAAAATAAATGCAGAAAGCACTTTTTTTTGCAGATTTTGCAGATAAGAATTGATTGTCAAAAAACCTACTGATTTAAACAAAAACAATGAATAACTATTTGAACAAGTTTCCTGCCAAACAAAAGAAAGTTTTTGTACCAATTCTTTGTTTATGGTGGATTTAGCTCTGTTCTTATAAGGGCCTGTGTCCACTGACAGTGGTATTTGGGTACTTGCCCAAAACCTCAGTTTCAGACTTTCTTTAAAGTGCTTAGCGACAAAAGTTTTCCTGCTGTTCTTCAGTTTCTCTAAGTCATGAAAGGAACTCTCTACATCAACATTTGCTTATATATTCATGGTGTTGTATAGAAGAAACCTCAAAACAATGCTTAAAATTGTGCCGTAGTGTTTAGAGTAGCTCTCGATAGACCTGAAAATAGTAAGTTAAGACAACAGATGGGATATATTATCTGTGCAGTTCTTGTTAAAAAAGTTGATATCAGAAGTCTCACTTCTCTTGATGTTGATTGGCTGGTAATGGAGAAGCAATGTTCCAAAAGTTAAACCGTATTAATCGATCAAGAACTGACATCAGATTGCACTAAAGGTAATAAGTGCTGAAAGTGCAAAACTGTGTTTGTTTTGTTCTGAAGCACTACACCGGCACCTCACAAGGTGTGAATGGAAACAGGCCCTGAATATTAAATGAACCATGAAGGCTACTTTTTCGCTTAAATAACAGTGTCCTTACTTAGCCTTCATTTTCACTCCACACTTAAGAATTTGATGTTTGAATTGACTCACCGAAGCCTGAGTCTGTCTGGCTTCTTTACCTTTTTATTCAATCAAGGCCATTTTTTATGCACATACTGTGGCTTTATAGAGGAGTAAAAAGAAGAATGAACAGAAACAGTTTTACAGCTGTCATTTTATCAGAGCCTGGACGTATCGTTCTTTTTTGATTTGTAGGGATTTCGAGACATTTCGAGACTTTTATCTTTTTGTTCCTGTCAGTGGAAAGTGATGAGTCAGTTTTGATGGATGATTGTTTTTGAAGCGAAATGTATCGCCTGGGTTTTGGCTCGGACATTTTTGTAAGCTGTCAGGCATTTTTATAGTCTTGACACTTTTGCTTTTTTATTTCAGCCAAAATTTCTGAGAAATGACATGTAGAAGTTGAGTTCAGTGTCCTTGCACTATGACCCATTGTTCACTCGGCTGCTTTGCTTTGCTTTGGAAGAGGTTTCGCTTCATATTTGCAAGGGAAATCCATGCCAGACAGAATTTGCAGAGGCTGCTGCAGCTTGTGAGTAACACCAGTTTCACACTTGTATAGCACAGATTCACACTTTAAGCTCCTCCTTTCTCAATTACCCCAGCTCACAGTTTTGTTTTCTTTGTTTAACTCCAGAATATACACACCGATGAGGCGGCCCCCTGTGTGTCAGGTGCCTATCAAATTTCCGAAGGAAAGCCGTTTGGCCCTGGGGCTCCTTCACTGGTGTGGGTGTCCTCTTAATGGGTGTCCATTCAGCGCCCTAATGGGCCCTTTATCAACCCCTGCTAACAGCACAGTGATCATAGCAGGAAAAGCCTCTGGCGACCTTGCTCGCTTTTGTTCCGGCCAACTGGAGCGTAAAAGGCTTTGACAATGACAATGCAGTCGGGAGGGAGACGGGGGAGACACATGGAGGGAGATATTTCTCAATCCTTATGTAGTTAAGGAGCTGAAGTGGCCTCAATTTCGCTTGTTTGCTGGTTTTTGATTGCATCTATTCGACCTTTGGCCTCTGCGCCACATTGTGACATAGCTTAGTAGCTAGGAGAGACATTATATACTCCTTCGTCTTCCTTGTTTTTCAAAGAAATTTGAGAATTCTTAGATTAAAAAGGAATCAACCTTGCCAGAAAAAAAAGTTATTTTTGACCCCCAAGTCTTTGTTAACTGCAGGCTAACAGCATCAAAGCTAGCTGTTATTATTTTCTCATTACAAATAAGAAATTCACTATACTTGATTAAAAAGGCAAATTGTTTTGAGGGTAAATTTCTCAGCCTCATGAGAAAAAGAAGCATGAAAACAGATTCATGCTGAAATGTACATTTTTTTTTATTTTAAACATTGTAGTGGAAGCTAGCAGCAAGAAACCTGATGAAATTTTGACAAAAAAACAAAAACAAAACAGTTCTATCAGGATGAGATTTTGTATAATTGTGGATTGCTTGATGTTCAAAAACTCATAGGATTTAAGCTTGATCACCAATGACACACAGACGCTAATAATGTTAGCAACAACATTGTTTGATTTTAGGTTTTTGGGGCTGATTGACTTCTAAAAAAAAAAAACCAAAGAAAGGTACCATGACGGAAGATGGTTAAGTTGTCAGTTTCAAAGATCAAACATTTAATAAAGGCAGGGAGTAAATTTTTTGCCCTTTTCAATGCTAAGAGAAAAATGTTGCCCTATTGAATAATTTGGGGCCCTTTTTGTTTTGGTTTAGCAACTGTAAATAATTTTTTGTCCTTACATAACATAACATAAGGGAGGAAGGTATAAATACTGAAAAAGAAACTTAAAGTTTCAAGTTTAAAAGTTCAAACAATTAATGTGGGGAGGATGCTAGCAGCGAGATTTCTACTGAAATCTGAAAAAAGTCTCTGACACCAAGACAGACGTGATATTGAATATAGGATGGTTGGCAGCTTACTCACCTTAAAGGCTTTCAAAAAGCTCAGCCTTACAAGAAAAAGATAGACATGGAGGAAGAAATATTCTAAAACTGTCAAGGTTTGAAAGTTCAAACCATTACCATCAGGGAGAAGCTAGCAGCCAATTATGACTTACAGACACGCACTGTTCCTCAATGCCTCAATTAGTCCGTCCCAAACACATTCTGTAGATTCAAGCACTTCCTCACAGGACCCTCAAATTGCCTGAGATATATGGCCTGAAATTAGGTCAGAAAATATTGTGAGGTGTAAGTTTGCAATAAGATGAAAAGGCGTTTTAATAACAGCAGCTTTTTTTTTTTTTCTTTTAAACTCACTTTGAAGTTGAGGCAGCGCTGCGATTGGCCGGTCTGGAGATGAGCGACTGATACAAAGTGATAATCCAAACCACTGGAGAGTTCAAAGGACTCGCTAATGTATGCTGCTCTGTCAGCGTTAAGAAAATTATCTATGTAGCCCTTTTTTAATAACGCAGGGGGGGTATTAGGGTTAAACTGGGATTTGGAAAAAGAGGGCGTCTAGGATTTCTTTGATTTAGAGAACTCATAACCTTCCATGTACAGTATGTTTTTTAATTATTTCACTGACACATCACCCTTGATTTGAGCATTCGTATCTTGTCTTGTTAGAACAAATTGGACGTTTTTTTCTGCTTTGTTTTGTCTCATTAATTTCTCGTGTTCCCCTCAGTTTTTCATGCTCTTCTTTGTTATTTGGACTGTCAACTTAATAACACACTGTCCTCAAGTTTTTCATCAATGTAAATTGTTCCTGTCTACTTCAGGAGTTTGAAATGGCATAAGGAGCAGATGAAAGACTCTTCAAAGGTTGTTTTTTTTCCTGGAACCTAACTCGTCTATTTAAGCCATCATCTTGGGACTACTTAAGTTATTCTCATTCTTCTGTTGAAGGAGTACACTGGGTACCTTTTGAATAGATAGCCGAGCAGCTGAGTGAGAGCATCTCTTGTGAATAAGAGGATCCTGCATTTCTTTAACTTTGGGCTCATGTGAGTTAAGAAAGGTTTTGACATCAGACAGAAGGTAGCTACAGGTTTGCACTATCAAGAAATTTTATTTATTGACAAATTTCCAACAAGAGGGGGTATTCTGCTTTTCCATATTTTAAACAAAGTAAAGAAAAAATGTCCGATGTACAAACTGAATGTGTGCCAATTTTCAAACCATAATGTCTGTTATAGAAATCCCTAAATCTGTTTGTAAACCAATCAAAATGGTCTGATCTAAAAATTACATACTTGTTGAAATGGTGAGGTCATCACAAAAGGTCTTAAACACAAAGGTCTGCCCATAGTGCCTCAGAGAGATGGCCAATCAGAGCGAGAGGGGGTTTGTGGAATGAAAAGTCTTAAAGAGACAGCAGCTAAATTGAAGTGTTTTGGATCAAGGCTGAAATAAGAGTGAGGAAAAAAAGTGGAGTTGTTTTTTTTTTTAGCTGTGAATCATGATAAAGCCGCAAAAGGGTACCAAAAGGACAGAATAAAGTGTATAATGATAATAAAGAATAAAGTGTCAATATTGATATTGGTATCAGTTGCCGTAACTATTTCAGTTTGAAAGACCGAACAATTGCACATTGCCAAAAAAGAAGTTTCTATGAGCTTCTTCATATTCTGTCTGATATCAAGGATGGGTTTGCTAAGTAGGCAATGAACTCGCCAGCACTAACAGCAGGTGATTTTCACACATATGATCGTGTGAGGCATGTTTTGCTGCTCCTGTCCCTGTTTTTTTTTCAACTAGCAGGTGTTCGGGATTTCACCCAACATTAATGGTTCAGAGTGAAATATGTTTTTCCACCATTTATCAGTGAATAAATTAAAAAAATCCTTATCCCCTTCACTGGATTTTTTTTGAGTTTTTCAATGATGACTCCCTGATTTGTCACTTTTACTTTTGGGTCTGCTCATGATACCTTTTTTGTTGTATGAAACTTTGTACATGGCAAAGTAAAAGAAGAGTTCTTCACTTTGCTATGTATTGTTGTAGTGTGAAACATTTTTATGAGAAGTACTTTTTATTTGGTTTTATCATTAGATGATACATGTCCAATGTTAGTGATGGTGTTACTGTTTAATGGAATGGTGTTCTTGGGTAAAATATGCTGATCTTGTACTTTGCAGTACTGGATCTCTTGGAAGAATCAACTTCTTTTCCTTATTGTGTAACAGTGAGAAGCAGTTAACCTGCATTCATTCATCTTCCATTGCTTAATATATTTAGGGTTGTGGGTGTCTGGAGACTATCCCAGCTTTTTCAGGGCAAGACAACCTTTCACCCTCACACCTATGGGCAACTTAGTGCCATCACTTAACCTGATGAGCATGTTTTTGGACTGTGGGAGGGGACTGGAATACTCGAAGACAAACCATGTATGCACAGGGAGAACATGCAAACTTGTAGTGTAAGCTTGATGTTTGATGTTTGTCAGAGACAAAAAAATGTATCCAGTGTTTTTCCACCAAGATTCACACCAAGAAAGAGTTCACACTGCCCGTTATTGTCTTCAGAATCTACATCAGGAGGTGATAGTGACATGTGAGCACCTTTATGTCTCATTTTTCACAACTCGAGTCTTTTACATCATGAGTTGAAAATTACAAGCATGAGTATGTGTTTTAGTGCATCAGTGATTTAAAGCCCAACAGCAAAACTCTCGGTATGTATGTCCCAGATAAGGGCTTTTATTCTGCTACCTATAGCAAATGAAGAATGTGTGCAGAAGATCATGAATTACTCATGAGTTCTGGTGTTGAACTCTTACTTAATGATAGCCGTGTAGGGACCGCTCTGTACCTCCAGCCCGCCTTCCTCCTCATCACCTTTGATGAATGAGAAACAAGTCGAGAAAGGAAGAGCGAGAGAGTCAAAACTTCCCTTAGTTGCTCCCAAAATGTCTTATGTGCTTTAGTCTCAGAAAGTGCACCATAGACACAAACCTTACGAGCCACTCGCACTCCAGAGTGTGTGATGTATGGCCTGCTGCACTTCCTTGTCAGATGGCCTACTACTCCAAACACTCACCTACAGCACGCTACAAACAGCCTTCCTCCAAATGGCCCTTCGCCGAATATACACACACTTTGTCAGGTCCGTGTGAAAAATGGGCTTTATGTTTCCCTCCGCCTGCTCAACCTAAAAGTCTCGAGATTAAAACCTCGGCACACTGAGCTCCTTCACACTACAGCAGGCCCCGGCTCATTCCGATCCGCCGTTCATTTCAGTCCTCATTTCCTTTACATTATACACGCCATTAAGCATATTAAGTTCAGCATCAGATATTGCCTTTCTGGTGCTCTTAATGATAAAGCTATCTGTGTGTGGCACGCAGGTGTGACAAGAAAAGTTAGGAAAACAGTGTCTTCAAATGATAAAAATGTAAGACGGTGTAAAAGATTCATTTTAATACAATAAAACCACAGCCATGTGTTAGCTGCTTAATGACGCCAGGGAGGTGCTACTTACAATGTTAAGGGTTCAACCTTGAGGGACCCTTGACAACCTCATTTGTTTCCTTAACTGAATCAGTGTCCAAGAGTAATGTAACTTTGATCAGCAACAACAGCACCAAAGGGATTTAAAACCAAAACTTGGCTCAACTTTTATGGCAATCCAACAACAGGTTAAAGTTATTAAAGTTATTTAAATGAAGTTGAGCTTCAAACCAGTGGTATGTACAAAACCAGATTATCACTGTACTCTTAGTGTACACCCTCTGGAGACCATGAACATGAAACGGTGGAATATTTTACTTTGCATGAAGACATGCTTTGAACTTGCCATTTTCAAGAATCCAGGGTACCACTTTAGTTGTGGTATCTGGAAACCACTGACAGTGATATTAAAGCTTGTGCTAATGTAAAAATGGAAAAAGTACGATAATTTACTGTTTACAGAAAGTAATATGACAAGTTAAGTGAAAATAAAGCCACTTCTTGGTTTGAGATTGATGTCAGGTTAGTTCTTAAAGAAAGGGATACATCATCTTGGAACCATGAATATGAATTCCCAATTTTGTTGCAAGTGTACCCAGGAAATTATCAAGTATTTCACTGTTGAAAGCAAAAGGAAAAATAGTAATATAATAAAAAATATGGTCCTGCTTCTTTGCTAAAGATTAATGTCAGGGTTAGTTGTAGTTGAAAAGATACATCATCTGGGAACCATGAATTTTCATGTCTAAGTTTCAGCTAATGTACCCAGAACACAGCAAGATATGTTACTGTTGAATCTTCTCACTTACTGGTATAAGTCCAATACTGGATCAAAGTGATTCATTATCTGGGAATCATGAATATTGTTATGCAAGTTTTTGCTCATTTTACTAGTTTAAGAAACTGGGGACCATGTTTACATGAAATGAAATGGCAGTACATTTATCTTTTATGTTTTTAAGTCTGGACCTCAGCAGAGGGGCAACCTTCCAATTTGCTATTCCTAGCACCACAGCAGCTAAAAATGGAAACTGGATTAAAGTCGTATATTTCGTTTCATCCGGCAGTAACTGTCACCCCACTTATTTTGGAGTCACTGATCTTTAGCCTGGTTTATTTATTGCTCCACCACTTCCACTATTAGCTTACATTTGGCATCTACTATAAAGACCTCCAACTGTTCGGTAGTAGCGTTCAATGTCACTCCCAACCTTTCACCCAGTGTAAATCCCCAGATGACAAACATACATACCCCCCAGTGCCCTCACACACTCTTTCTCCTATTCCCGTCTTTGCCGCTACTCTTTCTTTCACTCAGTCCTCCTCCAAACACAGGATGCATGTAGTCACACACGCCCCTGCTCATATTTCCCGCTGTGTGCCCAGCCGGCAGTGCTGCCCTGCTCCTGTGTTTCCAGCTGTCCCCTGGTTCTCACTCTCTGTCTCTGCGTCCAGAAACCAGAGCGCTCTGACTCTGTCTCCATGTTCTGACCTTCCCTTCCTTACAGTAAGATGAGTCCTCGCATACCTCCTACTCTTTGTTGTCTCCACTTCCATGCTCTATTTCTGTTACGGATCTTTTAGGAAAAGGGATTTGCTATTCATATTCACAAGGCGGCAGTTTCCTTCTTACTTCACGTTTGAGCTTCAAATGCTGTTATAAAGTTGTACCAGTCAATTTCAGACCTTATGTCCTGCAATGTAACATATGTGGGAACATTTATGTATTTCATCAATCTTTGTCTACCTCTGACAGAAAAGACAAGCTCTAGTTTAAGTACAGCATTTGGTATTTTACCTGTTCCATAGGACTTAATGGTAGCATACAACCACTTTCTTACTAAGACAAAGTTAGCAGAAACTAATTTCAAGTTGGACAACAAGTTAAGTAATACTAGGGTTACCAAAGTCCTCTTTTTCCCGGACATGTCCTCCTTTATGGGAATAAAATTATGCCCAGGGGGCTTTATAAAAATTTCCCACAATGTCCGGGTTTTTCTGAGCTGCTCTACGGACCAGGATATTTTTAATGAAACGCTGCACTGGGCTACTGACATTATTCCTATGCCCTAACCCCAAAGTCAAAATTATGAGATAAAAGTTGAAATTTTGAGATATTGTTAAAATTATGAAGAAAAAAGTCAAATTTTGATAAAGTCAAAAGTATAAAAAAGGTCAACATTCTGAAATACTCAAAATTATGAAACAATAATGTCAATATTTTGAGATGATTCTGTAAAAGTTCTGAGAAAATAAAGTCAACACTTAAAGATAATTACAAATTTTGACCATTATCATATCAATTTGACTTTCTATGTCAAAATTTTTAACTTTTATTCAGGAAAAAGAAAAAATCTTTACAAATCCAGTTTTTTATTTTGGTGGGAATTGGCTCCTATACATTATTTATATTTACATTATAGTACATTTTTACTTTGAACAGAAAAGGAGTGTTTAAAATAAATGTATGGGTTTTGAAGCTACTTTGTTGTCTTTGAATATCTTTGGGTATTTTTTCAGTATCTCCAAGAGGCCAAGTAGGGGTCCTCTTTTTGGGTTTTAGAAAATGTTAACCCTAGGAAATACATTCAAGCTAACGTGAAGTACACATGAGGTCATGTCTAAAGTTGGATGTAGCTTTCATTTTTTTTTTTTGGCAAACAGAATCGTTTTCAAGTCAGAGTCTGATAACATTACATGCTGACTCATCGTAGCTAACTCCTTATCAAATAAGCTGTTTTGGCTTCAAATACGACCAAGTTCTCTCCCTTTATTTTTCTTATCTTTTCTGTTGCAAAATCAGTCCAGACGTGTTAAAATGACACACCTTGGATGGACAGATATCTTAGATTTCTGTTATGTGAAAACTTCAGAGACAGCACGACAACATCATAGCAGCATTTGAACTTCCCATCTAGTGATGTAAAAAGAAAATAGCCTGTATCCGGTTAATTCCTCCCCCTCTGACTCCCCCGCCCCCCCCCCCGTTCCCCCTGGCTTTGCCGCTCTTAAGGGTGTAATGTGATCAGGTGCAGCGTGAGTGTGAAACCATCTTGGTTGTATTCACTTCAAAAAGTAGATTATGTCTGTGTCCTCCTCTCCTTTTATCCTCCCCCTTATGTGTTTCTCCTTCTCTGTAATCCCTTCATTGCTGGATGAATAGCTGGCTGACGCAGAGGAAGAAGTTTTCAGATCCTTTCACTTTCAAAAGTAGCAATACCCCAAAATACCCCACAACAAGTGAAAGTTTTGAATAAAATGTCAGGAGTGATCAACAGTGATGATACAAAAGTTCTGCACAGGGCATCTTGTTCTTTAATGGGGCCCAGCTAAACAATCATTTCTGTTCAAGGTCATCAACTAATTCTTTAATCTTGGAATGTCACAATATTTCACAACCTCCTAAGATAGAATTTAAGCTCTCCTCATACAGTAACTCCAGATAAATTCATTGTTTAGAAATGTGAATAACCCAAGACGGTGTAACACAAGGGTTTCCAAACTTATCAGCCTGCATCCCCCTCAAATAGTTGTGCCAATGACCAGCAACTCAACTCAACTTTTAATAAACTGAGAAACAAAGATAAAAAAAAATATGGTTACATAAATGTTCTTTCTAAAAAATTTGAGATGGAGAACATTCATTATTATTGTGTTGTTTTTATGATGTAAACTGTGGGAGCAAAAGCAGAGTCTGCCCCAAACATAAGCCAAAGAAAATCAGCAGACTGTATCGGTATCGGTCGATCTCTAGTTAGTAACATCACCACAATACTTGCTTATAAGATGCATATACTTCAACAATAACCTACAATGTTTACTCATTGGTTTATTTGGGTGTAGCATTGACTTGCAGCTTCTTTTGGTAGTGTCATGACAAATAAAGGGTATGTCTGCAAACTCTACTTGTTGGATTTGATGCACTTGGTAAATTTCAAGCACTTTTGGAATCTTTTTCATCTCACCAACAGCCATACAAATATATTTTAACAACAAACACAAGCTGTCAAAAACTGATGTATTACCCACTTTGCTTTTTTTATGATGCAAAATGGGTAAATTTAGGTTAAGTCTCGTATTGATTTCAACTCTAGACGACGCAAGTGTTTGCAGCGTGAAATTACCTCTAATACTATGTATGTCCAGTGCATTACGCTCTCTTAACCTGCACTCACATAGCCTCTGCTCGCTTACTATGCACATACGAGCACTCACACACACTCCGTCACACTCCATCATGGCCTCTAATAGGGTAAAGGCTGACAGAGCAGCCGGGCCTGCTCAGCAGACGGTGGTAGGGAGAATCTATATTCAGTCTCTGCACTTCTTCTTCCTCCTCCTCTGGAGCCGGATGAACTCAAGGGAATCCGTGGAGCCAATAAACGCTCTGTGATCTATGGAGGCACCCTCCCTTGAATGCAATCTATACTCCACGGGGCGCTGACTGTTTTTTCTGTGAAGGCCGAGTGTCTGTACGTGGCCCTTTTTTTATTTGTGAACAAGGTCCAGTGGTTTAGTGGAGGTTTGTGTGCAGGCATTAGCCACTCTACGTGTAACACAGAGCCGCTAAGTGAAAGCGACAGAGTCAGGGGGAGAAAAAGGGAGATTGGATTAGGTAATGAGGCGAGGTTTTCTCAGCGTTACTACAGGACGACTGCAGCAGACGAGCAAGTGGGAGTAACAACATTAGCGTCCCATAAAATGCGACCTCCCTTGAGAGTGCCCTGGCTGCCACGTCTCCCTTCAGGTTAATGTAATGATGATTAAACATGTGGAGTATTATTGATCCCTGCTGACAGATTCTCTTTACTCAGAGGTCAGGAAATGCTGCAGGACAGGTGTCATAGCTGGAAGAAAACTGCGTCTTACTCTGCTCCACTGCGGTACAGTGACAGATTATAGCTGCTACCCTGGATTAGGTTTGCAATTAAGCCTTTTCTTCATTTTCTCAAACCGGGCGCATTATCAGAGACAGCTTCTGCAGCCGAGTTGTTTCAAAGTGTTTGAATTTGACTCAGGGCTTAATTTACCAACGGAGCATGCAGTATCTGCTTTGTAACCATCAGCAAGAAGAAAAACGGTGCCGCAATACTTTGTCTTTTATCTTCCTGTCTGTACCAGACAAATTAGGAGCGTACTTTTTTTTGCATCTTATGCTTTTGACAACCTCAGGCAGAATTTTGGGGAATTATTTGACTAGATTTAATGTCTAAGATGGTAAAGCTGGAAAAGAAACAGACTTGAATTTTACGAACCAACTGAACTTTTTCCACTCGTCTCTCTCTATCCAAAGCTTAAGAATTCAGATGGATAATTCCAGAGATTTCCATAGCATTGTGTAATAAGCTGATTATTGTGAATTATATTATGAATGCAAGACTGTATTTCTTATAAAGTTTGGTGAAACCATGTGGAACTTTGCTAGCTGAGTAATTGTTCAAGAATAAGGCCACTGTTTGAAATAACTGATGAAATATGTTGAATACAATCCTGCTGTAATATTAACAAGGAGGCTTGTTGTAGTTAACCCTTTACATAATTTTGCATAATGCACCAAAAGTACCAAGAACTTAAAAGTCCTAAGAAGTGCTTTGAAGAAAACCTCAAGTTTCACCGTGTTATTGCTGTTAAATGTCAAATATTTGAATCCATCAGAGGTATCTTTAAAGAGGGGGTATAATGTCTCCCGTACTGAACATAGATTTAAGTAACAATGCTGAATGTTTAGACTGAACTTGATGATTTCATTGCCAAATGATCTTCTAAGTTGGAGGAGTGAGTCAAAAAACACCAAGATCTGTCCATAGCTCTTCCTCCAACAGGCCTGTAGAGGGCTGGCAAATCAGAGGAAAGGGGGTTGTGGAGTGAGGACCCTTAAAGAGACAGCTGCTATTTATGTTTTTCCAGACAGAGACTTTTTCTACAGTTTTTTTCTAAATCACCAGTGTGAGAAAAAAATTGGAGCCTAATATCATCCAAAGTGAATACAGGCATATCAGAGGGACAGTATAGAGCTAATAAGGGAAATCCCACTACCTCCCTTTAAAGTTTTTCTTTGGGCGGTCTTTATGCCTTTAATCTGAGAGGACAGGACAGTGCATAGAGTAGGAAACAAGGTGGGAGTAGGGAATGACATGAGTGGACCCAGGCTACTGGTTTGATGGCAAAATGTATGGGGTGTAACTTAGGTCATCTGCACATCCAATAGCCCCTCTTTAACATAGAAAAAGCAGAAATTGACGATTATGCAGAAACAATGCAGAAAAGTAAAACAGGATTTTCAAAAATTTCTGCTCTCCAGTTGAAAAAGTTCCTTTGCATCATGAATGTAGGAACATTTTGGATGCTATAATTACCAACTCCCAGGTTTAATTCAGTCCCTGGTCCCTGCAGTGGAAACTTAATGAGTGGCGTATGTATTTTTTCTCTATTATTCTGCCATTAATTTGTCACCAGCTGACAGGTTGCGAGCTCGTGGAGTAACGTTTTGTGATTTCTTACTTTCACAGAGTCGTATTTTTGCAGCAGCCTCGCACAGAAGCTGTGAGGTGACTGACAGCGATTACTGAGTGTAACGTCATTTGCACTCTGATATGGAAATTCTCAACCAAGGTGCAGCGGAATAAAAATTGAAATAGAAAGTACAGGAAACCAAGAATGGATTAAACTCCTATGTGCTGGATTATGGGCACTTTAAAGTCAGCTGAGAGGATGAGAGGGATTTTCAGACACACTAGAGACTGGAAGGAGATGAGAAAAATGTTTTGGTTGCATTTTATTGGAATGCAGGCAGGTATGAATAAACGTGTGCAAGCTCAGCTAATGACAGAAAAATCAGCCAGGATGGCTTTTGGTAACAGATATAACACAAGATTGTTGGGTTTTATAGAAAATTAGGGTTGTTGAGTCCCTTTTCAAGTGCATAACGCCTACTTCACTGTGGGTTTCCAATGGCGTTATTAGCAACCGGTAGCCTCTTAATTCATTCAGCCCATAATCAGGCCTTTATTCGGAGTGTAATGGTTCTGCTCAGTGATTATCAGCTGGAAACCTGCCACGCTGCCTCTGTGATCTTCCAATTTGACTGAAGATGTCACTCATGGGGCTTGAAATTGAAAGAAAGAACTAGAAAGAGAGAGAAAGCTTGCTCGAGGCAGAGACAAACTATTAGTTTGTAACTCTCTCTCCCTTCCTGTCTCTGCCCTCCCTCTTTCTCTCTCCTTCTTCTTTCTTACGGTAATGCTTCATTGATCTATGCTGGGAAAAGATATTGCTAATTCACTGAACCCTGCTCAGCCCCTGCACTGCCTTGGGCTGATTGCACCAGTTCATCCTTAATGTTCCCTTTCTCTTTGAGCTTTCCCTCGTTTTCCCTCGGCTCTAACCAGCGCCCCGAACCGGACACGCTTAACCCCTCAGACTCATAGCGCTGCTGGGCCGCTGCCGGCTAATGGCGTGGTAGACTCGTCTCTGCAGCAACTGGTGCTAATGATGACAGCGCCGGAGTCCAAGTGCCAAGCGAACTGAGTTGGTTCTAGCGATGATTTGATGAGTAGCGCTTTCAGCAGTGGCGCCAAGAATTGAGAAAGTTACGTAGGGAAAACTTCTGCAGCACTTTGACTCGAGACAAATTAATTTTAATGATGAGCCCCATTCCCCCCCCCTGTCTAATTCTTGGGCGCTTTCATCCAGGGAATCATAAAAGTGTGAAAATAAGAGATGAGGTTTGGTGTCATTATGAGGTTGATCATTAAGTTACAGGTAGATCCTGAATGGGATTCAACAGCTGCAATGAAGACGTGATTAATGCAGCTGATCATAAAAATGTACCAAGATACAGAAGGGCTGTTTTTATCATGAAGTCAATTTTACACCAGAAGTTCTGGCAAATGAAAACAAGAGTCTAATAGACTAAAGCGTAACTTGGAGGAAGGGTAACAACCTTTCATTATTCCTTTTATAAGGTCAATTTAATCAGTCAGTTGAGTCAATCAGAACTTAAAGATTGGGTATTGTGTTTTCCCATGCTCCAAATACAAATATAAAGAAACAATGTTTGATATTTGTGATGATCATAAGCAAATTTTCAAACCTCTTAAAAATCCATATGGTGTAGAAATCCCTAAATCTGTCTGTAAACAGCTCAAAATGGTCCATTTCAAAAATACAGAGAGGAAATTCTTAACCAGATTTTTTAGATTCGTTGAAATGATGACATCATCACATAAATAGCTCCCCTTCTGAGGGGCAGGCCTCAAACACCAAGATCTGCCCATAGCTCTGCCCCCAACAGACCCCCCGAGGGCTGGCCAGTAATTTAGAAGGGAGTTTGTTAAGCAGGGGTTCTTAGAGGGACAGCAACTAAAACAAAGCTTTTTCTAAATCACTAGAAAGACAAACTTTTTTTTTCTTTTTGGCTGTAAATTCCATGAAGCTACTGCAGGGATACCAGAAGGAAGGTAGAAGAAAAGGCACAATATCCCCTCTTTAATGTTAACCACACATATGAAGAAATGTATGAAACTGAAGCAACTATATGGTTAAAGTCATAGAGAATACTATACCTTGCCACCTTCATCTTGCAAATATCTGACTTTATTACAAATAAGGTAAATATATGAGATTTGATCTGAGAATCCCTGAGTTTCATCTTCTATCATGATGCTCTAAAACCCTATTATATATAATATTTTGGTGTCTAAAGGGTAATAATTTTGGTGTCAAACAATAGTTTTCTGGTTTCTCAGTCTATGCATTTCCAAGCACTTGAGTTTTATTTATCTCTTGTACTCAAAAACCTCCTCTCTGTCTTTATTAGATGTCTCTTGTCCTTTCCTCCCTCTCAGCAACAGAAGGATGCTCACTCCTCCCCTCATTCATCATTTTAAAACCAGGTGGGGCGATGTCCAAAGCACAGAGGCCACAATTAAAGTAAACCCCAAAGAGTTGTGCCTGTGGAAACTTTGCCAAGGGCAAAGACTTTAAAAAGGAGTATGTTTAAATGCTGGTTTTTGGCTGTAAATTTACACAGACAACTTTTTATGTTTTAGAAATCCAGACTAAAATTAATGATTCGTACACCTTAAAGCCTTGGGCGGATGCTGTTAGGTTTATATTGATGTTTTCTTTCAAGGAAAATGAAACCGAGGAAACAAAGTTCTGGGGGTAGAAATAATCCAGGAAATTGTAAATGTAAGACGCAGGGTCTATCTTGGATGCATCAGTGTTGTAAATTGCTGTCTGGAAATGTACTAAAGCTGCCCCGAAGCTCAAAAAGAGGCATATTTTTTTTGAATTCCAAAGAAAAGCAATATCAACTTTCATAAGCCAGTTATTTCCCAAGACACTGGAAACTGGGGTAAAAAGATTGATTGGGTTAAGATTGAATGAGTTGCCTACCTAGCTAGTTGTTCCCTAATGTCTCTGTGTCTTAAGCTAGCTCGTTTGAAACACCTGCAACCAGTTATTTCAAAGACACTTAAAGCTCCTGACAGAATTTTTTATTAGTGGAACACACTTATATTCATGTTGCCATCTCTTTATGACCTTAAGGTGGCATACAGACAAACAACGAGAAGAGCTACTTTTCTACACAGTTAATTTTACTGTCTGAAGCAACTGGCAGAGGGTAAGTGTTGATCCAAGTGATTAGCATGATAATAGTACAGTCTTTTTTTCCCATGCCCCTCTTGGTGAGAAATACATTTGACTATTTAAAGTGAACAGGATGAGAATTTTCTGGAGAACCCTAAAATCAGGAAAAACTGTCTTTGGCACTGGGGCGCAAAAATCATAACAAACCCAATTTTCATTGCAGGAGCTTTAATTTAAGAAATGACACGCTGACTTTTTTCTGTTTAAGAGAATTTGAGATAACTGATGTCACTCTGAAATGTTTGAGTGACTCTTGTTACTACTGTTAGCTTAGCTTAGCACAACATAGAGAAATAAGATAGCTTTGATAGTGAAAAAAAAATAAGTCGTGAGTTATAACTTAATTTATTCTGCACAGAAACTTGTCCTGCAAACTAGCTATTTCTCCGATTTTATGTTTTGTTAACCAAATGTTATCTAGGTAATGTTTTTGTTCACAACCCAGATGTTGAATTGGTCTCATTAGCTTTACTAAAAAAAAAAAACGTTGAAAGATTTCATTGCTTGCTTGTGTCAAAAAAACATAATTGGTAATTGGTAAATCCAAAGAGCTCATTTGAAAACATTGCCATGACCTTCCTCAAGGTAAACCTTAAACTTGCCCGTCCTTTTGATGTGTTTCCATGACCCGTTTGATGTTTTTTGAAGAGCTATTTACATGTCTTTCAAAAGCAAAAAGTTCTCTTTGATGGAGCTATCAAAGGGAAAAGCTGTAGTGATTTTGTGAAGTGGCCGGCTCCCCCTGGAAAAGGTTTCTGTTTTTGTGTGTGTGGTTTGGTGACGGGGTTAGATAGAGGTGTTTATAGTCCTACTCGGGTGTGACATTTTAAAAATACTACATGCAAATCCCTTTTCTTCTTTCCCTGATTTTCTTCTTCTCTTTCATTTCACATTCTCAGCTGTCTCATACTGTATCTGCCATCCCTCCTTCCCTCCCTCCCTCCCTCCTCTTCTCATCGTCTCTTTTTGCATCCGTCTGCACCTGAAAATTAGAATTTGCATGGCTTTAAATATGCACAGAGCAAGCTAGGTGTCAATCACCATTTTGTTTTCATAACGCGTTTCTTATCTATCCTCTCCAGATGTGAGAGAGGGATGAGAAAGTGGGGAGTCAGGAAGTATTTGTGCAGCTTTCGGCTATAGTTTCTTGTCTCACAGTGAGCCCTCCCAAGAGGCTGCCGTAGTTTTCTGTTGTTTTCCCACCAAACGCAAAAACTGATTGGCTGGAGGGGCTGTTCCCTGCATGCCAGTCAAATCGCCCGACTTAATTAACCACTAATCTCTCAGCTGTCAGCTTCAGAGGCGGGAGCTGGAGTGACTTCAATCTCCCGCTGCTCTCTGTACTTTTTTTCCAAGAGCTTTAGGGTCCCGGCAGAGAGCACCCAAACCCGGTTGCATCCAACAACAGCCGACATCAAAAACCCGCAGTCACCCCGCTTTGACAGCCGGCAGACGTCAGCCACCCACACGAAATTGGAATCGGGTTTGGTGAGAGCGAAAAAGCACTGTAATTTTTTCGCTAACTTGTGAAAATAAAATACAAGACGAGTCACCCCTGGCAGGAGGGAGCGGTTGATGGACAGGTGGAGAAGAATGTAATGAATTTTTCACTCTGCTGGAATGGTGGTGGTGGGGGGTTTGGTGGGGTCTTGGTGTCAGCATTTGTTGCACAGGCAGGGTAGTTAGTCTAGAAGTCACTGTGACTCAAAAACCAAGACTCTCCTATTTCTTTTTTCAATATTGCTTTTGGCAACTAATATTTCCAAATCAATTCCCACTAAATTAAATCAGTCTTTTATTAAAATAGCTCAAGATTTTAATGAGACTCGCAGAAATGATAAGGTCATTGTATATGGATCTCCTACGTGGTTCATGACATGTTGGAGGGAGTAGGTACTCTAACACCAAGGTCAATCCATGGCTTTGCCTCTAGAAAACTGTCCAATCAGAGGGAGGGGGTTTGTTGAGCCGGGAGCCTTAAAGAGACAGCAGCTAAAACAAAGCTATGGTTTGTGAAATAAACAAGTGTTGAAAATTGAAGCTAAAGCAGAATCAAGTCCAAAAACTGCAGTTCCTCATGTGTCCACTTGGAGCTGTTCTCAAAAACCAGATCTGATTGGGCAAGCTCTGATTGGGCAAGCTCTCGATCCTAATATCATCCAAACGGCCGAGTTAGCTAAAGTGCAAGAATTTGAATTTGAATGTAACCCAGACATTTTTTTATTAAGTCTCATAATTTACTGTGTATTTGCATAAATATCTGCATAGTGAACTTGACTGACAGGTGGATGCTTGGGTGACATCACTGAAAGCTAGTTCAGATTTTATGCAGGTTTATGGTAAAACACAAGCTGTTTGACAACATTTGCTTTCGCTATTCACTGAATTAAAAGCTTCAGGTTGGTCAGAGTTTTTGGTACTTAAAAAATGTCCAAAAGTAAAACGGGCGGACTGCAGGATGTTTTACTGTGTACTATTATGACTCTGTAAGGAATCAGTCTTTCAAAATAGGCTTAAGACGGCATGTTGTTCTGTTTGGACTAGAAAAGTTGATGAATAATTTTCCCATGTTGTCAGTTTAATCATCTGTGTTGCATACTTGTGCTCACCAAAATAATTGCACTGTCATTTAATCCATTGTTAATATGAAAATATTGATTCTTGAAGCTTTAATGTGTTTTCCTCTCACGTCTTTACGTTCTAATCCATGCTTCTACATTACAAAATGTCAAGTTTCAGTTCCAGACACAAACCAACCTCCTGCAGGAGAACTCCCATGTGCCCTGCCGCCTGTTTCAGCCACTTCCAGTCACGATGTAAACTAATTATTCGCTCACATGGTCTGTTTCAAACTGGCTGTGGCGTCACTGCGACAGGAGGACGCCTTTCAGATTAAACCACGGACTGACGGTCATCAGCACTTGCTCTGATTTGCAAGGGTCACATTGAGAGTAAAACATTCCCACAGCTTGTTTTCACAGTACACAGCTCGCCTTGTTTTCACCCCAAACTTCACGCGATTGCTTCCTTTTTTAAAAACTCCTTCCTTGCACGTTTCATCACCCACTTTGAACTGAGCGTTCCCTTCAACCCTTTTAACTCCAGGCAAATTCACCGCCATTGCACCAAAGCTTATTTGCATATTTCTTGGATGTGCCCTTTTATGTCTGATTGTACATTACTTCTACACCTCTACCCACCAGCAGGTTCAGTGGGGATGTTAGCTCCAATATGTTGCTCTAATTAGATGCAATGTGTCGTTTTGAATGTGCTCAGCAGGGAGCCATTTAGGAACTTTTGTTGTGCGGCCACACACAATGTACGAGCCCTGTTGTTTAATTACTGGATACCACTTCCCTCGAGGTAGCGCTGCCACTGCTTTCATTCCTCACTCCTGCTTCTTTCATCCCATCTTCCTCTCCTTGCAGCCAAACAACCCCTCCTTCCATTCTTCTTTGAAACACCGCCACTGCTTCTCGTTTCAGTATTCCCTACCTCCTTCCCTTCTCACTCGCCTCCTCTATCCTTGACTGATATGGCCGCTGGCTCATACGTGGCCCAATTAGGCAGAAAACAAACATTTGGACATCTCCCTCCAGAGCTCCTCCCTTGTTCCTCTTCTCCTTCCTTCATTTTTTTCTCCTCACGTAAGGACAATACAAGCATTTCTCCCTCTGTGCGCTCAGTAACCCTGAGCGTCTACACTTAAGACAAAAAGAAAGCAGGATCAGAATAGAAAACCGGAGTTAAAAAGGCAGAAAAGTAAAGTCTAGGAGCGAGGGAAAACAAAAGTCTTACTTACAATAGGAGGAAAGTTTTGGCAGAGAAGGAATAAAGTGAGAAGGAGGGATTAAAGCAGGGAGAGAGGTTTATCAGCAGAAACAATGTCTCAGGAGCAGATGGCAACGGATGCCTCATAAATTTTTTCCTCTTTTTTATTTGTCTACTGTGTTTTATATACTGAAGTTGCAAGAACCACTTATTTATATTCAGTGACGTTGCTCTGGGAGTTTTGTGTTTGTATGTTGGTTTTGCTTCTAACTCTGATAGATGTGCTTTCAGATACTCCTAAGCTACATGTTTTTGGGATCTGTGTGGTGGCAGACGCAAGGCAGGTTTGAATCTATATTTTTCCTCACTGTGTGTGTTAACTGTAAAAAAAAAACATTAAACTAAGAATGGGTTTGTTTTCGAGATTTCCCCAAGCTGACAAACATGAGGAGTATTTCAAGTATTGGGGTCTACTTTTAGTTGTGGATGAGTACACACTTTTTCGTCTAGTTTATTTGTGGCACACAGAAGTTAAATATTGAAAAGAGTGGAAATTGTGTGCTCTTAAGGGCTTCCTATGTCCTCTGAATAATTCATAGAACCCACTGTATTACTTCAGCCATATAAAGTTAACTCTCTGGGACTATTATGTAAGTAAACAGAGTGTTTGATGACTCATTAAAATTAGGTCTACAGGTCAGTCTGAGGAACTCTTCTGTCCCTGTTGCATGTTTCACATATACATTTTTAATGCTTTATGTAGATGCAAGGTCAGAGTTTTGTGGTGGAGGCAGAAGTATCACACACAAACTTCAAATTCTCTTCTTCTGGAAAGTGCTGTAAATGCAGAGTGGACTGGTATGTGGGTCTGTTTTGGATGAAAAAAGTAGGGATGTTTAGTTTTGTTGGTAGAACAGGTGCCCTATGTAAAGACGGTAAAGATCTCATCACTTGTGAATGGATTGATTCCAAGTCCTGGCAAGACTTGATGTCAATTTCTCCTCTTCCCTCAACATTTTCTGCCATTGCTAGACTGTCCTCTCCAAGTAAAGCCAATACGCACCCAAAATTGCAGATGAAAAAAGCAGAGATATCACAAATGTTATAGTTTCTCAGTCACAAAGCTGAAAAGATAAGGCTAATGTAGCTGTTAAGCACCACCAGCCTTCAGTACATCTTACAATTAAGTAGCAGTATGTATGAGCCAGGTTAGCGTCCCAACAAAGCATTCAGTTTTGTCGTGGTAGACCCTATTGTTCTAAGTGCCAAGATTACCACACCTGTTAGGCTAATTTGTTTTCTTTGGCACTCCTGCATGCAGTTAACGCTATGGCTAAGTGGGACCAAAAGTCATTGCTGTTCTTATGACTTATGCTCCTATTTGTGCAATGACTGGATGTCCGTACGAGCCCTGGCTACATGTCAAAAAGTAGGATGACATTTTATCTGGAGTCAGCCTGTGATCAACTTGTGTGGTCGGAAATCTGTAATTGCCAAGTTGTTAGGAAAGCAAAGTCTATCTTATCCAGCTCTGATCCCCCTTTTTAAGTTGAACTCAATCTTCTCCCCTCAGGTCAGACTTACCGGCTGCCCCGGGCTAAAACAAAAACATACAAATTTTCTACTAATTCCTTGTGCAATAAATGCTCTAAATCATCTTTAAACCCTTGACTGCACTTTTAAGTAGGGCTATTGCACTTTAAATTTATTGTTTGTACTTATTTATACAATACCCATTTAAATGAACAGTGACCATTTTTTGTATTTCTTGGTTGTATTTGCATCAGGTTGTGTTGCTGTCTTATGTCTTTTTATCTATTGAGTCTTTTGTGTCCTCTGCTGGAAACCAAATTTCCCTTGCAGGGAGAACTTAATTTATATTTTCTAACATATTGCACTCCTAGACCCCATCTGTTACTTGTTCTTGTTTAGATCAGGGTAGTAGAGAATCATGGCAAACTGGCTGTAGCCACAAACTGGAGCTACCAGGGGCCCAGAATAATAAATATAATACACAAATAATACCAATAAATTGTTTCACCAGCTAACAGAACTTATAAAGCTGAAAAACAATGTAGCTCGTGTGCTAAACAGTCACACCCCTAGTTGGGGAAATCCAAAGGGCCCCAATAAGATGAAGCTGCTGCATCCTAATCCAATTTTAGTGTTGGTGCAGCTTTTAACCAGCTTGCACAGAATGTGTTTTGTTCTTGTTGGTCTCAAATCTTGGAACCTGTCACCCATTCTCTGGTGGTTTTAAAGACTTTGAGAGTAACTGTTTTTTTTTTTGGCTTCCATTGAAGCGTGTGGTTTGTGATTAATAGAAAAAATAAAAATTCCACTAAAATGTTTCGCCATTGTTTACTGTCTGACCAGCAGCTTAAAAAAACAAGAATTTTACAAAGACTTCAAAAAGTGACTACTTGGCTGAGTTTTCATAACATGATTTGTTTGAAGCATTAATTGAAGTGAAAATGTCATTGGATGCCCTGATGGTGAGTTCTGGGATGGCTTCATAGGAGATGTATCCACCAGTTTTTGCTTCATGAAGACTTTTTTTTTCTCTTTACAACCACTTCCTATGGACAATATATTGTATGATTTTGAGCAAAGTCTCAGGGAAAAGTCAGACTGCTGACAATGACGGCACATGGAAAAAGTCTGAGTTGAAAGTCCGTTATCTTCAAACACGGGATAAGCAATTTTGTGCTCGTGCTCAGGACTTTGCTCTACAAACCTGCTTTGGTTTTACTTCAAATTGATTCAAAGGAAGACGGCGGGTTAAAGAGAAGAGAAGAAAAAGTCCCAAGGGTTAGTTGGTGGAAGTTTTTTTTTTCCATGCAAAGTTTATGTATCATCAGAGACCCGTTTACGGCGCTTGATGATGATTCATCTCTGTGTTTTGTTGTAAATTTGGTAGTTTCACAGCAGCGAACTGAGTCACTGACTCGCTGTTTATTCTCTCTGTGTGTTTTTTTTGCCGGCCTGAGTTCATACTTATTTATACTTGCGTCGTCTTCACTTATTTATCTGTGTTTAGATGTACATAAGCTTCTGTGTGTGTTTCTAACTGTGTGTATATGAGGCACAAACACACACTCTTCTCTCCCCTTGAGGTGCCGTGTAGATGATTGTGTCACAGCAGGAAGAGGCTCTCTCTCAGCTCCATGTCTAATTAACTTTACGCCTCATTTTGTCTTGTGTTTGTGTAACGTGTGTGTGTGTGTGTGTGGGCTCGACTGCGCGTTGTGGCTTATTTTGCCAGCGCTAAAAATGAGAGCGAATTATTTAAAGAGAATGTGAAATATTTAAGAGGAGACTGAAATATTTGGACTGGTATTGCAGCAGAAGGTGGGAGGCGGAGGATACAGCAGACAAGGAGAGGGAGAGAGAGGGAGAAGTGTGACGAGTGTGTGATGGAGTGAAGTTCAGAGAGGAAGACAGACTGAGGGGGGTGTTATTTTGGTTTTTGATGTGAATGTCAAAATCATGTTGCAGAGAAGAACAAAGCTGTTGGCACTGTTTGCGAGAGTTTGTACCACTGTTCTTGGTTTTCACGGTTCTCACTTCTTTAGCCGAACTTGCTGCAGTCAACACCATTATTTGGTTGGACTACAGTTGGTTTCAGAGATGAATTGAGCTTTGAGGTGTTATATAAGGTTGTCTAAGGGCTGTTTTAGCCCAAAACAGACATGAAAACATAAATTAGCTTTCTATTTTACTGAAGCTTTCGTTAAATGCAAGTCCAATTTTTATTTTCCACATTGGCATCCTGTGAAGGTCTGTTTGATTTAACTTTGTTAATTTTTCTTGGCATTTCAACAAATGTAGACATACTGAGTTGTGCAGACTCAATATGTCGCACAGTTTAAATCTGACCTCAATTCGCTATACCTGGAGTATCCATCTGCATATCTTTTTGTTGTTTTTGTTATTTGTTTCATTTGTTCCATACCTGTGAAAACAAATTTAAAAAAAACTTTAATGAGGGGGAATTGGCTGTTTAGGCTTCAATAGCTTTAAATGGTTTACCGCAATCTCTACTATCCTCAAACTGTTGTTTTCAACAAATCCCTATTTCAGCCTCAGTCTAAAACACTTAATTCCTGCTGCTGTCTCTTTAAGGCCCCATTTACACAACAAAGTTTCAACCCCAACTTTAAAAAAACGTAGTGGTAAATTTGTGTTGCAATAGGTGCACATTTTGTTGAAAGGCAGTCAGTAGATTCAGCAGCATAAGCACAACACAGTTGTTCACCATTGTTACTGTTGTTGTTGATGTGCAGTTCATAGTGTAATGCGCAACCGTAATGCAGAGCGTGATTTTGGCATCTTCACTGAAAACTCCAGTTTGCTGTTTACACGGCAACGGTTGAACAGCATTTAAAAAAAATTCCACCCTGGAAGTCTTTTTCAAAAGTTTTCATTTTATGTCAGCTAAAACGTAACATACCATTGTGTTTCACCCCAAAACTAATGTCATGCAAATGACACCTAAGGCTCCCCACTCCACACACCCCCCAATTGGCCAACCCTCTGGAGGCCTGTCAGGGGCAAGAGTAGGGGCAGACCTTGGTGTTTGAGGCCCACCCCTCTAACATTACATAAACAATTTGGAAGCTGTAAATTTACAGGAAGAAAAGAAGACATACATATCAACTAAAAGCCATAGATTTAGGAAATAAAAGTTGTCAAATTACGAAATGAAGGTGGTAATTATTTGGATTTAATGTCACAGATTTTATTAGTAAAAGCCAGTAATATATGGGATAAAAGTTGTAAATTTTATTAAGAATACTTGAAAAACAAATGAGTAACAGGTGTTTATTGAAGAAAAATAAACTAGAGGGGAGGCTGCATTTCCTTTCAGTACATGCAGGATGTTGAGCATCAGCAACTCTGAGCATCAGCGTGCTCAGCATTTCAGCAAATAAATTCAAAACATTGAATTCAATTGCAGATCTTTTTTTTGCAGTGCTTTTTCAAACTGAATGATTCAAATTCATTTTTGGGGGGCACATATCTCAGCCTATAAATGGGTTTCTAGAGGTTAAAATTTTGGGTTCAGCTTTGGGAAAAGCTTTTCAGTTAAACCCAGCTTTCACAATATTTTCTTTATATGCGTGATTTAAGAGCTGATTGTATTTATAAAACTGTCATACGTGAAAACCAACAGGCTGCAGATAATGACACCAAAATAGAACCATAAGCTAAAAACCAGATCTCAAAAATCTGAAACCAAAAGTGGCATCACAAATGTAAGCAACAATACCACGCTGGAGAGTGAAACGGAAAGTTAAACATGAACCACAGAGCTGGTTTGTAAACTGTGATGATTGCTATAGTTCAAGTTGATCGCTATTGTTTCCATTTCCAGTCTCTGCGGTCATAGTTTTCCTCCATCATGCTTCTATTTTTTTATAAGAGAGGGTATTGTATTTCTAAATCCAAGCAGCTATTTTGTGGAGCACAGTGACGCCTCAATACCTCACTGTTTATATACGTCAAGCTGCGCAAGGATCGAAAGTTAAAGGTCAGGCGTTTGACGTTGACGAGGCGACAGCAATAACAAGAAGCCAGTGTTAATGTGTTGATAATAGTGTGTATATGTACGTGTGTGTGAGAGGTAGGAGGTCTGTTAATAGAGGCATCACACTGAGTGGGATTATATCCTCAACGTGACGGACTGAGACATACACACACACATACTCAGGCTTTATATTAACGACACACACACACACAGTGGGGTTCAGTCATTCAGTGAAGCCTCCTGTGGTCACTGTTGTATTTACTCATCAATCACAGGTCTGTTTTAAATTCATAATGCAACTCTGACCCTGCGTCTGCTGCACCAAGAGTGTAGAAACATTTACTGTCTCACACTTGCCTACAATCTCACAACACCTCATATGCTCTGCACTCTTTTTGCTCAAGGCACGATTGTAGAATCAATAAGAGTAAGTTAAAGTCAGTCTAACGTTTGACTTGATGTTTAATTTTTTAGTGTTCTCTGCTGCAGATGTCTGCTGCTGCTGCTTCATCTAAGCAGCGGTGTAACAGCTCAACGTGCTCGCTGCACACTAATGTCTCATTGAGATTTGTTCAGTTATAGCAGCATGCATATTTGTCCAACCACAGAAAAACAGTTAGTGTCTGCAAAATCATTTTGTTGAAATTTCAAAATTGGAAGCAAAAAGAAAGTTGTTGCTGTTGACTTTATGTTTTTATACTCGTGATATAAAGCTACAGGCAGCAGCTTGTCTGAAGGCTTTGACACAGCTACACAACCATTTGGATTTTGTCCAAATGTAACAGAATCTCCTCACCAGCACCTCTTACACTTCCTCATTAAGCAGTCAGAGAGCTGACCTGGTTTGAAGTCCCACTGACATTTGTAACAACCCAAATTATGAATAATTCAGACGTGGAAAAGAATCCCTTTCAGATATACGTCATGTGGAACACTTCAAAGCCTTAGAAATTTTGTGCCCCAAAATACCACATCTTTGTTAATTAAATTAAAGTGCCAAGAAACTGCAGTCCCACAAGTGACCACATGAGGCTGATCTCAAAGGGCAAGGAATCCCTATTGGGTTCTATGTTGAAATGTCTGTTTGTGTAGCAGATGTAAAAACAAAATGGTCCAGTTTCTGAAAAGTTTTATTATCATTTTTAAAAGTTTTTTTTTTTAAATAATATATCTACTTTTGCCTGTTTGTCATCACAAAGTTACGCTGAGTCAGCATTTTCTATATTGCTGTTGCCTTTGTTGACTGCATCATTATTTCATACGTTCAGTGACACATAGAATTGCTTATAAGGTGCTCATAACTGATGCATTAGAAGAGCAGTTTTCATAACTCAACTGTTTTTATGCTTTACAATTAGCTATGTAAAAAAAAAAAGGTGGCTGTGGTATTTTTTACTGTGAAGAAGTGAAGTGACGTCAAATGCCCTCTTTGATTAAAACTAACAGATAACATCCTACAAATATTTCAGCTGCTGTTTCTTTAAGGCACTCAATCCCCTTTCCTTAAAATGGTCAGGTTTTAGAAGGCCTGTCAGGGGCAGACCTTGGTGTTTGAGGCCCACTCCTTTAAAAGCCTGTTTATACATGTATGCAAGAAAATGTACACATCCTTTTCAAACAATTTTGCTGTTCCTGCTCACATACTGCCATGCATCCTTTACGTTCCCATTGCTTTTAATCAGAACAACCAGCGGTGGTGGTGGTAGTGGTGGTGGGGGTCTGAGTCAAAGGTTTATCCAACAACAAACTCATAACCAAACCTGGCAACTGTGGAGGAAGTAATGCCAATGTACCTTCTGCAGAAAAGATGAAAAAATGAAAATCTGGTGCTACTTTAAAACTGACAATCTTCAGCCATATACAGATAAATTCAGGGATTTCTCTAACATGTGAGTACATAGCAGACAAACAGTTTCTACATGCATGGTACTGATATCCAGCATCCTTATGTCATATCAATGTTTAAAATACAGGAAAGCGTCATAACTCCTCTTTAAAGTCAATTGTTACATTTTCTAACCAGTAGTACAGAAGTCATTCTTCTGTTGAAGAAACCAAAGTGTTCATACATGTCTGTCATGCAAAAGCCACTCTGTGCTGTTTTAGCACATAATGACATGATGGATGTGTGTGGACTCTGCATTTTGTATTGAGCTGCTGTCAGTCAGTCACTGTCAATCATGCAGAGGTCAGCTAAACTGGAAATGAATGAGCCACTGTTTGTCCCACTGTGTCAACCAATGGAGTGAATTTGTTAAGATTTTGAGAAATGGAATGACATCATCAGTATGCTCGTATTTGTCGTGTGCACTTTTATGTTCATCAAGGCGTTTTACTCTGTCTGAACTTACATTTGTCTCCAAAAGCTGCCAGACGGCTGTGAGCCCCGCTAACACACAAAACAAATCCTCATTTAACCCCTGCAGATATAACATCATGTTATCAAACAGATTAGTAGGAACTGTTTGCATTCATGAACAAGAAACAAATATAAAGAGGAGTAAGACGAGTGGAAAGAAATCTGACTTGTCTGCTGGGTGACAGCTGGCGCCTGTGAAAACGCTGATAATTTATTCCTTTAGTGACTGGGTTGAACAGCATTTTCTGACTGCCAAACTGCTGTAGGACATGTCCTGTATTTTCAAGTATTGTGCAGCAGGAGTGAACATCCATAACGGGTTCATAACTGCACACCAGGCAGTTTTCCTTGTAAATTAATCCCAGATTGTGCCGAGATACCAGTTCGAGCCTTTGATATTAAACCCTTTTTCTTGCACTCATGAATGATGAAGAGCTGTCAGAGATCAGGAATTAATACGACAGGTTAATCCTCTTTCAGGGTATTTTTTTTCCATGGTGAGTGCTGTATAGTTCTGGTTGTGTTGTTTGTTGTTTGGCTTGTTTACCAGTAACCATCCAGCCAGCCAGCGGTCTCAGTGGAATGTTCTGGAGAGTGTCTGGAGCACGGCCAGTCTCTCCACACTGCACCCACTGTCTCCTCATCTCACTGCACAGGCTGAGGACGGCATGGCCAACAAAGAGGCCCTGAGAGTGTGTGTGCTGGTGTGTGTCAGTGCATGAATCGTGTGTGTTTGTATGTGAGAGCAGAAGAGTCGGCGCTGGTTAAACAGGCTGGTCATACAATCGAGGAAGCTTTTCATGCATTCACGAGTGGTTAAAGAGGTATTCAGTTACAAAACCACAATGGAAAAAAAGTTCTCCAGAACAGTCTTACATTATTTTTTTCACTTGAGTCAAAAAATCACATCAGTCAATCAAGCCAAAACCAATCATATTTTTATAAAAGCTTTTTTTTTTTTTTGAATGATGAAGGATGTGCTCGGAGTAATAAACTGACAGGTGACTACTACATGGTCGGTTTTAGTAACTTAAAACTCTCAGGCCACTTGTTTCATCACCACTGGTAAGGCCAGCAAAGAAACATTAAAAAAGGAGGAAAAAAATTTACGTCCTTTGCTAAACTGTGATTTGACGTATAGTGCTGTCAAGAATACATCTCTAAGTTTTTTATCACTGAAGCATTGAGCGCCACAAGTTGAAGTGTCATCAAAGTGAAGAAATAGTAATAACTGATTTTGCAGATTTTGACAGTGTTGTTTGGTTTTTGGCACAACGTGAACGTCTGAATGTTCAGTGAGAGCTGTGTGACCCTGTGTGTGTGAAGAGCAGCAGCTGATGTTTTAATAAGACTTGCTTTAAGTCCCAGTTAAGACGATGACCTTCAGTTTGGAGAGTTGTGTTTGAGTAAATCAACTCTTGTGTTTGACACCAAGTGAGTTTAAGCCTATTTAGTGTAAAGCCACAAAGCTACTGTGCTGTGAATCCATGACGGCCTCTTGGGTCTTCAGTGAGAAGACACATGGACATTTTTCTTTCAGGGAAAGGACAGGACAGGGTTAATTTACTGAAGGCAGTTAATGTCAGTACCTGAAAATAAATCCAGGCTTTTCATGTGTCTATCAATAGAGTCTTAAAAGCATTTATATTCATTGTCACTTTCAGCTGTCAATCAGTTTCTAAGTGTCTCTATTTATGTGGGTAAGTCAAACTTTGAAATTCAATACAGCCAAGTGATGTATTTTTAAAGTATGTGTTAAAAACAGTTTGTGTGATGTGGCGATAAGTGTAAGAGGAGCCTCTGTTTGGTGTTGAATCCTCAGAGGTCCTGAGGTGGAAATGGGAACATATGTTGCTGTTCACACCAGGCTCGGCGTATGTTCGGGGAAATGACCTTTCGCTTTCCAACAGGAGACAACATGTCCGTACCCAACTTCAAAGGCACTGCGAGGCAGAGTGTTGCAAAAGAGAGCTGGTTAACCTTTGCTGTTTGTCAGTGACCGATAATGCTGATAGGGCTTGTGGAGGGAAGAGATCACCAGGAGACTACACTTACATCACAAACACAAGAGATTCACTGAAGCTCTGTACACAAAGACCATATCTCACTCTCCAGGAATGGGCTGAAGTACTCACAAGGTCTAAAGTCCTGGAGCAAAGGTGACCTTAACTTCAATTCATGTGACTGAAATAGCATCAAGTTACACTAACATGAGTTATATGTGTGGACAGATTTAAGACGAGTATATGAAAATTGGAGCTGTAGGTGAGCAGAAATAGTAGTGCTCAGGGCCGTAAGCTACGTCAACTTGAAACAGTGTCAACAGATGCATGTGTTCATGGGCTAAAACCAAAAGAGCAATTACCCCTTTACCCATATTTTTAGAGACTTACACAATGAAGATTCAATATAAATCAAAAGCTAACAAAAAGAGGAACTTGATCAGAAATTTTTTCTTTTTTTAAATATGTAATTTTTCTATCTGTAAACAGTTGGGAGAGTTGTCAGCTAACAAAGTTCTTGGGCTTATTTGAGGCAAACACTCGTAGCAATGGAAACTTTAATGAGTCCCTTGCTACTACTACAAATCTAACGACATGCTAACATTTTTCCACATAGATATTTATATCACATGATGTCACAAATCCTTTTTTAAACACAAATAATGGAATAAGCTAAACTTTTTTGAAAAATTAACAATGTTAGGGTTTTGTGACCTGATTCTGAGGCCAGTGACGAGGGTTTTGGCTTCACTTGCAGAAGCTTTTGTGCTGTCCATTGTTTTTTATTGGCCTGTGCTTTCAACTTATGAAAAAATAATTAGATAAGTCTTAAACTTTCAACTCAAGTTTCTTAAAAAGCAGTTGCATAAAGCTGTAATGAAGTAAATAGTCTGAGCCATCAATGATAAGTGGAGAGGAGATCATGATGAGTCAGAGACGGATGAACAAATTACACCAACACAAGCAGAGGGAAAACAATTAACACACACTTACACACACATCCACAGAGAATGAAGTAGGAATCCCACAGAAAAGCAGAATGCAGGCAAATACTCCACATTCCATGCATGCCCTAGACAGCAATGTGTGTGTGTCTGTGTGTCTGTGTGTTTGTGTGTGAGAAAGGTCGGTGATATACACTTTTGTCATTGCAAATCAAGCGAGGTTGTGAAGTTGACCTGTGTGTCCAGCTCAATTGGGGTCATAAGCTTTGTGGTTTGACTCATGGTGTGTGTGTGTGTGTGTGTGTGTGTTTGTGTGTCTATATTTGTGGTCAGGTTGTTTTGGGCTTCTGCACGTGTGTGTGTGTGTGTGTGTGTGTGAGAGAGTGTGTGTTTGTTGTGGTCTAGATAAACCGGCGACTCCGTTAGAGACAGTAGTCGATTGCGTTTGTGCCTGGAAGCTATAAAACTGTCTGAGAGGGCATGAATGCCATTAGACACATGCTCATACCTACAACTGCTGCCCTGCAGCGATCCCATACTCTCACACACACACGGATACACACTCATGAACAAACACACATAAAATGCAACTGGCTCCACTGACATGACCTCTTGTGTCTGCTATTTATCTCCACAATCTGTGTTTACGCAGGTGTCACGCACAGTCACACCGTCTCCACTTGCTCAAACACACACAAACACACAAACACACACACATGCACAGTGCTTCTTGCTTGCATCCCAAACATACCATTGGGAAAAATATGCTCCAAGATGAACCGTAACCTTTCCAGATTAAGTGCATCGTTAGTTTTTTCCAATGATCTTCCACTTCAGTGGTTCCCAACCTGGGGTCAGAGCCCCCACAAGGGGTCACAAGATAAATCAGAGAGGTCACAAAACACATACCAAGTTGGGGAGCAGCTTTGCTTGTTATTTCGCCTCTTCAGGCCAAGAAAAGTTACGCAGTTATACAAGAAGTGGGGGGAAAAACAACTTAAAGTGAAAAATATCACCTGCTTTGTTGGAAGGTGTCCACTCATCTGACACACTCCATCCACAGAAGCTTATAGATTTATTGAAAATCCTGCTGGTCAGCTCTCCTCACCTCCCACTGAGCTCTTCCTTCAAGGTCCCAACCTCCTTCATCCCCAGAAGAGCTCAAGAAATCACCTCCTCACCTTGTGTTTGTGCCTGAAAGCACACAAGAACCTATATTTACGTGTTCCTGAGCTTGTCAGTTATTATTAACCTGTGCTCTGCTTCACACTGAAAGAGTGTGAGAGAAACTGAACACATCGAACAGGGGGAAGTTGTAACGCCTGTCAAAATTCAGGTAAGTCACCCAAAAGCAGAAACTTGGGAAGAGCAGGTTGAATTAAAGGCTTTACTTTGCTAGAATTCATGGTCAATGGACATGTCTTGCAGGCTGTCAGACTAAGAAATTATCCCAGAGGGGGAAAGCTGGAAGACAGGTGACTAGAATACAGGTTTCGAGATTTGGGAGTGAGGATTAAGAATCCAGGATGGTACGAAATGGAAATGGAGATGATTCAGACAGTGAAGGGAAGTGGAAGCCGTGTCCTTTTTGTAAAACATGCTCACACATTTCTTAAGTGCTGACATCCAGTCTTAATTTTGGCAGCTGCGAAGACACCTGTTGGTTTTACTCACAATTTAGTCAATGAAAACTCAAAAAAATTAGTCTAGTGTTTGTCAACCTACATTTAACTGTTACGTTTTTACTCTACAAACATTTTAAAGCTGCTGTGCCACCCCTGCTCATCTAAAGAGTGAGGAAAGGTCATTATAAGCAGATACAAGTAGTGATATAGAAGACTAGTTTTCACTCAAAGTCAGATGTGAAAGAAACACTTCCTGTGGACACTGTGGCTCCTTTTTTTCCCCCCTACTTTCTGGTTTCAAATAAAATTTCTGTGGACATGCAACACAAGGACTGTGTCATGGAAAATGTTTCTTGTTTGTGGGAAAAATGTAATAAAATTTGAATGTCTGACCATTCACCACGAACATTTTCAGCTCGTTGACAGGAACAAAGGATACTTTCATTCAAGTTTTTATCATCGGTGAAGTATTTTGGCTTTTCATCCCCCCAAACATTAATCATTATAACTTCCATTCACAAAATGCTCAAGGCCCTTACAAAACCTAAATCTGAAACAATGTGACCGATCTCACGTCAAAATAAAAAGCTTTAATATCAAATGACAGAACCAAGCGCTCTTATTTTCCCTCAGTGTAGTGCTCATATTGAAATCAAGATTCAGATGTGAAGAATAAAAATGCTGAAATAATTTAAAGCTTTATGGGTCTGCTTGTAAAAAATTAAAGGAGAGAGAAACGTTTGTATACTGTGAGTTTATGTCATAAACATACAGATTATTAGTCGTTAGTATGGAAGTAGGACACAGCATTAGCTGGAAACTTCCATAACGAATGCAGGCCTCAGGGGAAAGATGGAGTCTGAGTCTTAAGAGAGAAAAAGTGTCATGGCACTTCACATAAATTGAGTTTGTTGTGTTTGGCTGTTTTACAGATGTATATTTCATGATGTTTCTGCTTAATTCTGCTTGTTGGAGTGTATGTGGACGGATAAAAGTGAGTGAAAAAATGTAATTTTGAATTTAAGAACTAAAAACACGCTCCTGATAAAAGACTCACATGCATCCAAGATAGATTAAAAAAGGGGTTTCGTCCGCCGTTGTTACAAAGAAGAACAAGTTGCTACATTTGCTCTTTTTGCACACATTCAATGGGAAAGCCATTTTCTCTTAAACTGTAGTGCTGCAGTTTAGTAACTGCTGAACAAAGCCCTACACTTGTATATGTGGCCTAAATAAACACCCATGGGAGTTTTTCTTTGGGAAATATCGCTGCTGTCCTCAGAGCATGAAGAATTAGTGTTTGAAATACAAACTGCAAGGAGCTGCAAGGCTTGCACAAAGAAAAAGTATAATCCGCTGCTGGAAAGGAAGAAAAAGAGTGCACGGTCGGTCGAGGCTCTTATGTAGATTACTCTGAGTATTTTAAGGATTTAATCAGGGGACGATGATGCTGCAGTGCCTCGTTTTTCCTCTCCTCTCCAGTATCTTGCGGCTTGTTAATCTGTATAATCTCAACACACTCGATCAGTCTCCAGGACGTACAGGTGTGAGCAGACAGACACACACACACACACTCGCAGATATGCAGATTCACAGATCACCTCGCCCACTCATATGCCTTCCTGTTCGTGTGCGACAGACTCCCCAGGGTGGTGTCAGCGCCCTGACTGATGAAAACACAGCAGCGGTGGCGGTGTCAATGCTATAAAACAAAGGCTGCAGTGTAGATGAGCTGCCAGCCGTACCTCCTGTGATGGATTTCACCGGGAGCACATTTGCTGCTGAAAACAGACCATTTAGTCTCCCTGCCGCTTTTTCACTGACCCTCAATGCTCTCTTAATTCTTCCACTTCTTCCCTGTTCTCTTGCTCCCTCTATCACAGAGTTCGAGGTGCACCTGGCTCAGAATTTGTAAGTTGAGTCGGGTTTGGCTGTTCATCACAAAGCTAGACTATTGGTTCCTTTTGTGTTTAGGTCAGAGCCAAATGGAAGTCTTACCCTTGAGATACATATCAATAATTCTTCTATGTGTGCCTTTGGTTGGTTTGACTGAAACTCTATGGATTTAGTCTTTGACTATCCCCCATCCGTTTCTGACCAGGCAATTTGAAGATGAACAAACATGGCGGTCGTCATGTTGGACATGCTAACTCAACCAAACTTTGGTCAATCAACAAAGGGGAGTAAAAAAGGAGGATTTGGCTTTCTATTGGAGGAATTCCCAAACTTTTCAGCCAGGTACCCCAAAATAGTAGTGACAGTGCATGCAACTAATACACCAATAGGCCAATTGAAAAAGCATTATCCTGGATTGATTAAAATATCAATCATTTCCTGTTTGAATATTGTTTTAAATGAAATCTAACCCAGTATTTGTTCATGTTTTTCTTTCAATTGTGAATAGTGGTTGCATTTTCAAGGCTTGTGTGAGCTTTACTTTGGGAACTACTTAGTAGCAAACAGCTGACCTTTCAAACAACTCAACAATGCCAAAAACATGTACAACATTTTATCCTTGAAATTACAAAAATGGATAACTTGTTGATGAATCAACCCTGTATGTTGTTAACTTGAATAAAACAGAGCTTGAAAGCCTTAACCCAAACAAGGCTGTAATCAATTTTGCTTTAAAAGTTGGCAGTGTCAGCTGGTGCATGGCATCATAATTGAGCTTCTACTTTTTTTTTTTTTTTTTTTTGCTTTTCTTTGTTTGCCCATTTTTCAACATCAGAAATTACCACATTTCTTTAGCATTGGTTGCCTTTAACAAGAAACGTATTGTTTTAGATATCAGACAACCTTTTTTTTTAAATTTACCTACAAGTAAAAACCTTGAAAACATCGAACTGTTACAGAATTTAATACAAAAATAAGTCGGCTGACACGTGCTAGCTGCAACCTAGCTATTACCCCTCTTAGTCTTGACTTCTTGTGAAGGTCATAAGAAAAAAGTAACTGAAGTCGCTTCAATCTATGTTTAGAGTTTTCTCTTTTTTGGTGTATAAATATTTGCGATATTTGGCTACTTCCACAAAATCTGAACAGAAACTTCAAATCCAACCTGAAAAATAAGCCGAGCAACAACATGCTAACTAGAGCTCACTAGCAGACCCAAAATATGTATAGAAAATGAACTGGTTAAATTACAAGGTCTTTTTAGTCTAGTATAAAAATGGACGATGTTGATGAGTCAGGAAAAGAAAAGAAAAAGAAAAATAAACCCATATAAGAAAGAAAATAGGCTATGATATGGTAGCTACAGGTTAGCAAATTTATCTTCCTTCCTGTTTGTCTTGACTGGCTGAAAACACTGATTCTTTAACTTATATAGGTTATGGTTGTGTTTACATTGAGACATGATTAATTAAGCTATTAGCCGCTGCTTCTTAATGCACTGAGTACAATGACACAGCAGAAAAAACAAAGCCTTGCCTCGCTAACATTAGTAGCTTGGCCAACTGCCCCATGCTGACTAAAGAGCAAGAGAGAACCAAACATTTTCAACACAAACGGCTTGATACACCTTTTTCTGGAACTATATATTTTTAAAGAGTGTTGTTTACCCTGAAGCAAGGTTTAAATTTCTGCTGTGTTGTCTTTAGCATTTTTCTGTGCACAGTGACACAGGGAAATAAAACTGAAAGTGCAGAGATCCATCTAACGAAAGTACGAGCCACACCTTGATTTGCTTCTATACCTCCTGTCTTTACACCTTTCTTTACTGTTGTCTGTGCCCTTCAGCCATCTCCAGAGTTGAATGCTTCATGTTTATGACCCCTACAAAGGAACACATCTGTTCTCTGCCCATCCCGAGCCGTCTGTTTCCCTGTTGTTGGTCTTGTCTCCGCTCCACTTGTCTGCACACGTCTGCAGCAAACCCGCCTCAGACTGTCTTTGTCCATTCAATATCTTTCACAGGTGACAGGGTCACAGCAAGCTCCAATATCCTTTAAACCCTCTCCATAATAAGGGCTATGTGTATCCAGCGAATATCTTCCACAGGTGAAAAGTGTCAGATTTGTGCTTCACTTTACCAGAAATATGTCTCTTCTTGGCGTAATATCTGTTTTATCTGTAGAAGGTCATTTAAAGTTTTCAACACCCTGCTGTTGTTTCAGATTGTGTTGTTGTTTTCTTCTTTTTTAACTTTACACTTGCATTAGTCACAAAGAATGCTCAACAATAACAGTCCACATCGACAGTTGGGTGTTAAGCCAGGCTTGATCATGACTCAAGAGTTTCTGGGTGCAGAACACAGCTCCCTGAGATATGCAAAATCCTCTAAACTGTGAGACTATTAATAGAGGAAGAAATATCACTGAGACAGATTATGTTCACAGCAGGGTGTCTCAGTGGAGAAATTTCCTCAACGATCTTTAGCAGTCCCACTCAACAATGCATAACACCCTTTCCCCAGAAACAATCTGGGTTAATATCATACAATTATAGTGCATATGTTTTAGGTTTTTTTTTTTGTTAGGCGACAATGTTTTGGGAGGGAAAGAAAAATAGACTTTTCTTAAATTTTTCTTTATATAATCCCCGCTGCAGGAATGTACAGCAGTCTTCCTTTAATTAGCTATATCTTGACAGTCCAGCAAGGTGCCTTTACAGTTATGCAGAATCATTCAGATGACTATAAAATGAGGATAAAACTTTTTTAACAAGAATGCTTTGACCTTTAAGGTAAACAGTGGTTTCATGTTTTGGAGATTCCTTTTTTTGCCAAGTGTTTCACAAACAAATACTGCGATACCTGCAGCAATGTAATGGGGAATGTCTTTTATATTACTGTAAACAGCAAAGAGTTGCAGGGCAAAAATTCAGTAATTGTGCTGCAAATGGAGCTACAGCAAATAAATTGTAAATAACTGTAACATTTTCAGCAAAATTTTTAAAATGAGGCAACATATTTGCTATTGTTAGCTTTAACAGTCAGCTGAACAGCACAACATACCTCTTGATCTTTATTATATATTTATATTATTATTATGTTATATATTTACTCAACTAAAAGCTGATTCATCGCTTCTGAAACAAGATGTGCAGTGCGTATTTTGTTTTTGTAGTCTCCAACTTTGTTTGAGGGCCATTAGGTGCTGTGCAGCTGAAACATTGTGTGTTTCATTGAGTATCTGTTTTTGCTGTAGTTTTTGATAACAGTGTCTGTCTCATCTGGCAATAAGGACAAAATTTGGACCATGAACAAAAACAAGAAGCTAAATCATGCTAACTGTCCTTGGAGCAGCGGGAGAGTTTCTCTATCGCTCACAAAGATTCTTTTGTGCTAGACGTTGCCATTTGATCCAGTTAATTCATATGAAAAGTGTAAAACTTGCTCTGAAGTACTCCTTTGACATTTCTACATCGCTGAAGAAACTTCCCAAACACATAGGCGCCTCTGAATGAAGAAAAAAAAAAAAAAAAAAGCTTCTTTACAGAACATCTCCTTGTGAGAGCCATTCAATCATAAGTTTAGTCAAGCCACTTTGAAGAGTCAATCCCACTTGTTTGACCGTGAAGGTTTATGATAAATGGGCTGACTTTATGAATAGCGGCTCTATTTAGAGATTGCTCCATAAAACAAGCAGCCGTCCAACTGTTTTATGTTTCATCATAAAACCTAAGGTCAGTGCCATTTGAAGCCCCAAAAATGAGATTCATTCTCGCATTTTGCTGCGCGGCACTTAATCTCTGGTGACATGATGTTCATTAAGGTAGAAAACAAGTAGTGTTTAATGCCAGTCTGGAAACTTCTGTGGTTGAGTTGGCGGTTTTTAACGTTACGCATAGATGTTTGGGGTAAAGAACATACACATTGTGCCCTTTATGTTTAGCAGAAGAGCTATTTTGGGCTTTGTGAGGACATGAAAGGAGGGTTTTATACATATGACTGATGGCAGCACACATATAGGCGCTAATGATCCTATAGTCTGGGCAAACTTTCCCTTTCCTTTGACTTGAAAAGAAGCCGCCGCATGACAGCCATACCTATTGTCGCCCCACCTGTGCATGGGCGTTTCAACCACTGCTATTAGTACAGCTGCCTGTCTTTGAGCAGCCGTATTTGTCCAGAGCTAAAATAGCTTTGTAATGGTGTGGGCTTTAAAGCAGCCCCATTGTGACTGATTTAATGTCTGTTGTGTCTCATTTGGCTCAACGCTTACACAACCTATAATTCTGTGAGCACTGGAGAGACCATGGCGGTAACTGACTGCACAGATTACACGCGTCATTTCAATGACACTTTAAAAAAATCTGAAATTTAAGCAAGCTTTTATGTCTTATTTCAAAATAACCCTTCTTGAACTTATTATAAGCCACATTCACCTTCATTGCAACATTGAAGGAGGCCTCCAGAAAATGCCTTGAAGATATTGAAAGACAAAAATTAGCCCTAAATTAATTAAGAGGGTTGGACAAACTGCCAATGGGGTACGAAAAGCAAACTGGTGACGTTCATTGAATTAAGGCATTATTTCTATTTCAAGAAAACAATTTTTACCACATTATTTTCCTTGTTTTAGAACATTTTCCTGGACTTGTCAGGTGAATGTGGCTAATATTGAGTCAGATAAGAGGTTTTCATGAGAAATAAGACAGACACTCAATTTTTACAGAATGATCCTTTATGGTAAACTAAGAAAATAGTTGAAATAGTCTCAGAAGGAGCAGCAATAAACTAGAGGAGACAGGAACTTACATTAAGGGGGTGAGGCAATAGGGATGTTTCTTTTTGAATGTTATGCAAACAAACATGGAGTTCAAATGTTGGTCAATCACAAATATAGGAAATGTGTCAAATGTAGGAAAACATAAAGTGGATTTACTCCTGAATGAGACTTCAGACTGCTCTAAGCTCATGTATGAATTCAGTGAGATCAACTCCAGATTGTTCAATTTGGTGACATCACAAATTGTTGAATCTTCTTAAAAGGGTAAAAGAAAATTATGTCAAAAAAGTTATTTGTGGTATGGCATAAGTGAAGAAGGCTGCCATAGTGTCAGGCAATGGAATTTTTTTTAATTTTTTGTTGGGGTGACTAAAATGTTGTATCTCAGATGAGTTAAAGTGATGGTTTTCAAAGACGCTAGCTTGAGATATCGGTTTAATGAAGACAGAATTAACTTAATGAAATGAAGAAATGATAGAGGTTTTTGTCTCTAGAGTGTTATTTTGCCATGAGCTCAAAAAAGATCACAGAAAATGGCACACACTAAATGTTCAGATGTATGTCTGGTCTGGGCTTCTTTGGTTTTGAAGGATTTCCCTTAATGACAGCTCAAATCAATGCTAAGATTTGCTCTGAAGAACTGTGAAAACACTGGGGAACAGTGCGATTGGCAAGACTGACGTGAGGAAAATGACAATAAATCATAAAATAATAAATTATAAAACACAAACTGTCGGGGATAACTTTGATTTAAGTTTCACAGAGTGAAATTTAAAAAACAATTAAAAATCAATGCCCTGGTATTTCTAGTGTCAAAGGTAGTTCAGCATTGACAGCCCTGGCTAGCTGATTGAATTTGTGTGTGAGTGTGTGTGCGTAAGAGTGTGTGTTTTGTTGTTAATAGACTTCCCAGTGAGCTGCCAGTTGGCTTGTCACATCACAAGGAACAAATTTTGGCAATCGTGACTCAGGCGAGGAAGAAACAAAACACTTCTTGGCACTTTCCTGTGGTTAGACAATACAAGGCGCACAATGACACACGAACACACACTCTGTTTATCGCTCTGTCCTTCTCTCTCTCTCTCTCTTTCTCTCTCATACATACAAATTTGCATGTGCTTACAAATGCAGCATAGCCGGCCATCCGTGTGAGCTTCCTACGCGTTTTATTTCACCATGAAGCAGGGAAATCATGAGGGGGAGAAAACTGTCATTGATGTGTAAATTCACAATAAATAATTCCCCTCCTGTCTCACCCAAAAGACCCACTTGACGCATGTTTGCCACCCCTGCTTCCAGTTTCTGCCTAACCCCCCCACCCTCCTCTTTCCTGTATCCATCCTCTCCTGCATCATTACTTATGGAGCACAGTAATAAAACACTCTCATGTTCAGCGTTTTCTGAAACCTCTCCATCATCCGTACCCTCCCTACTTCACTCTCTGAGAAGGAGAACGTATCCGACCGTAATGGAAAATGAAAGCAGCGTTACGGCCTTCGCACTCGCACGGTGAGAAAAACAGGAGAAGTGGAAGAGTCCTCGGCCTTGGTCTGCTCTATATTTATAGGCAGAAAACCTGATTTCAGATCAGTCACGGTAGACTTGCAGCAGACACCTACTGCATGCAGACAGTGAGCTTCCTCGGCTCCTTTCCATCTTCTCTCGCTGAGTACAAACTGTATTTTAAATTTATGTCTCTATATACCTCTGCTTTTACCTTGTGCTATTGAAATTCTCCATCAAACACACAGAGAGGGTGCAGTTTATCCTCACCGCTAAAGTCTTTGCCTATCGTCTCCTAGGAAAACTGCTGGTGTGAGAAGAACATTTCGACCTGAAAATTCTGAGGCTTTAAGCAGAACTGGTGCGTGATTATCTGTACTGAAACAAAACTCAAGCCAGTTTCATTCTTAGATGACTATCAGACCAATAAATTAGTTGTAACTAAGGCTGCACGGTATACACGGTATGATGGTAGAAACGGTATAAATTTGGCTACGGTAGAGATTTGTGCTTTACCGTCATACCGTGAAGTCGTGACGTCATCGTATCTGCCTCTGTGTGGAAATGGCTGCAAGCACAGTGACGGCGGAGGAGGAGGAACTGGTCAAAAATAAGGTGCTACTTCCGTGATTTGGACGTGGTTTGGGTTCAAAAAGTCAGATGTGGAGCAGAAAAATGTCATCTGCAAGATTAGGGCCCTATGATGTCCGCGTTAACGGAATCGCGGAATTGGCCAATAAAAAACGGAATCTACTGCTAAACGCGGAATTTCGCGGAAATTGACATATTGTGCCTATGCAGAAATAAACCTCTGCCTGAAGGCTGTAAACCGAGGGGAAACACTGAACGTTTGCATGTTCTTTCATTCAATTAACTCTGTGATATATTTTTTACTTCACATTACGCGATCGTTTCTGCCTTTCTGCACATTCAAACTCTCTCCTCCGTGTCTGCTTGGAAGCACTCACGTGCGCGCACACACACACACAGATACGCACACAAACACACACACTGACGAGCTCACTCCGCAAACAGAGAACCACCAAAAGAAACAAATGAATTTTGGGTCATACCGCCCAGCCCTGATTGGCCTGATGTGGGACCTAAACCCTGGTCTCTGAAGTAAACTTCCTTCTTTAGTTGGAAGGAATCATCCACCCAAACCTTTTCCTGATACAAACTTCTTGTCCTTTGTCTCTCAGCTTCCTTGCGTCATAATTACTTTCCCTTACTTTCCATGAGCTCCTTGATCCAAATGTAGGTGGCACTACCAAAACAATGGATGACAAGAACAGCTGTGCAGAATATCCTCATGTGGTTTAATCATAGTGCACCAAAATCCCAAATTTCTATAAATGGTGCATCGTGGTATTGTTTTGCTCGACAAACACAACCTATGAGTTTAGCTCTCAAGCAGTCAGCCGTGAGAAACTTCTAAAATGTAAAAAACTTTATTTTGAAAAGCAATCCTTAAAACAGGAGCAGTGATTATTGCAGCATAGGCCATAGCTGAGGATATTCTTTAATGGTGCAGTTTCTTTTAGGCTCATGCAATTAAGCCAATGACCAAAAACCCTTTGACGTGCGCTCAGACTGTGGCTTTTTGGGCTCAAGGGATCTTGGCCCTCCAGGCAGTTACCCAAATACTGATTCAAATTTCTTTCGTTTTTTTGCGTTGCATCATGTTGAGTCAGTTGAGTCTTGGCAAACATTACGCAGACGTCTAAAGTCTTTCAAATCAAACCTCTTGCTTTTCCACTACAACCTCTACTCTCCTCACTGCCATGTTGAGACCTTCCTCCTCCTTTCCTCCTTCTTGTCCTAAAGAGGCAAGCGGACCGCTGACTTCTCGGGCCGTGTTCCTGTGCTTTTAGCCTAATGGACGGACAGCTGTGCTCCCATTTCTATATATAACTAACAACCCCACATGATGAAGTCTGTCACACCCGCTCTCCAGCCATGACAGAGCTGACCGCTGTGCTAATGCCCGAGGATCTCTGCTCTGCATGTGTGTGTGTGTAAGAGAGAGAGTGTGTGTGCTCGTTGGGCGATAAGGCCTAAATGCCCAAATTTAATCTGCAACCTTTTTGTGCTCACATCTCGGGGTTTTTTCCTCTGAATGCCCGCTCTCTTAATTTAATCTTTTTTTAGCCAAACATGGAAAAATGTGGTTTTATGAACAAATAAAGGGACATTTATCAGATTAAGTAAAAACCATTTAGTTAAGCCCGGCTAGAGCTACTCAAAACACAGTATTTAACAGAATTTTGCTTCAAAATAGACGCGCAAAAGCCTTCTGAGTCTTTGACTGACTGACTACATTCTACAAGGTACGATCGTAAGATGTGTCCACAGGTGCTGGAAGTCAAAAAGGAGTTGAGTTTTGACGCTATTGCTCTGTCTGCCCCTCATTTTGTGTCATGAAATGTACACTATCAAGCAAACTAATCCCCCTCTTGTGTGTTTTCATATTAGCACGCTGTATATGTGTGTATTTGTGTGTGTGCAATAGAGGTTTAAGTAACAGTGTTAAGGGATCAGCTGGTGCTGGGGTCGTATCCTTACAGATTAGAGAGCTTAGCCCTCCCGGCTCTGTGTAATTAACGACAGGGAGAGGAACAGATAAAGACAAAGAGTCACAGAGGAGATGGAGACGCATGGAGAGCGGTATTACAAAAAAGAAAAATCGTTCGCATGCATACAAACAGGAACACACTCAGCAGAGAAGGGATTGTGTGTAATGACAGGGTGCACAGCGGTTGGTGTATTTGTGTACATGATGAGCGTGTGTGCAGCCTAGTGCTGAGTCCAGAAACAACAGCAGATAGAGTATAAAAGGCTCGGACTGGTTATGTGGTTCGTCTCGTAGAGTTTAGGACCTCGAGAATGTCCACAGGGACAGCAGGACGACAGGAATTCAGCCGCATGAAGATTTAAATACAGCAGACGAAAAAGTCTGCATACACACAAAAACACTTCAGTGACATTTGCAGTTATGATAAATGTCAGTGAGAAGGAGGCTGGACTTAAATGAGTACTTTTAGACTTGTATTTAATATGTCTTTCTGAATTCTTATTATTGAGACTCATAGTTGACTTTTCATTAACTCACATTTGCTTTTTTTGAGGAAGAGATTTTTTTTAATGGCAATGCTGACTTCAACTAGCAATTGGCTAATCTGGCAATGGTAAAGCCATGGAGTTGAGGCAATTACTCAAATCAGTTATGCCTTTATTTATACATAATTATGCATGATTCTTGTTTTTGAAATCGTCAAAATGGATGATTTGTATAAAACAGGCATAATGTTTAAAGACTTTTTTTTTTCAATTCCAGTCACAGGCTGTTAACATGTCTACTGGGAGAGCTGAGTTGAGCAGTTAGCGTAAAATTCTGTCTTCTAAAAGAGCATCCAGGGGTCTTTTTTGCTGGAAGGGCATCCAAATAGTGCTTCAGAGGGTATTTTCTAAATGCAGTGTACTTTTTTTTTTACTTCCCACCCTTTGGGACATTATCTTGATGGTGTTTTCCCCATTTCTATTTACCAGAAGGGCATCCAAAAACATTTATTCCAACATCTTATACACTTTAAGGGCATAAGGAAGGATTTTTGTGGTCATTTTCCCTTGGTGGCTTTTAGAAGTAATTTTTAAAATGTTTGATTTACTGGAAGAGCATCTGAAGGCTTTACAAACCCTAGAAGGGGCATTGAAAGCATACTTTTCTACACATCTTCTGCACTTAAAGGTTATCTAGAAGCATTTCCTCTTATCTTCTATGGAGTTTAACTAAGAGTGATTCCAAAGTTTTTGTTTGCTTTACTCTCCTGTAAACTCAGAGACTGATCATTTCCCTGTTATGGGGACCTACAGGTTGAAATGACAACACAGGATTTGTGAAAGGATAGCATGTCAAGTGTTACCTTGACAAAAGATGAGCCCAAAGCCTGACAGTGTGAGTGCACATCAGGTGTTTGGGGTGCTGTTACCACTGTGGTGAGCGTTGATGAGTGTTAATTCAGGTGAAAATGTGAGTAGATGCAACACAGCTCACTGATAAATGCTGCATCGGAGGGTTAGACATGGAGGGAGGCGACTGAACCAACGTCATTCAGCCCCTGTGTTTGTTAAAATGGGTGAGACAGCGATTTTATGAAACATTTTCTGCACCAAAAGAATGTGTAAATCAGGGTATTGAGTTTTAAAGAATGAAAAGAAAGTTCAGATTCATTATTATAACAGAAGAGTTTAATTTCCACTCTTTTCAGGGAAAGGCAGTCTAATGCAAAGGGAGAAAAAAAATCTCTCCCTTTTAGCCCGGCACTCCACAGTAATGACTCTTGGTAACTGAGGAAGACAAAGCTGCGTGGCAGAAAATCCATTAGTGAGTCTGCTGCGAGATAGCAAAGAGACACAGAGGAATGGTGGCTTTTGATACTGCGAGGCCGACTGCTCTGCAGGCATCACAAATAAATGCCTTGTGTTTTCTTTTTTTTATTGCAAGAGTCTGAGGAAGCTGGCAGAGTTATCCCCAATGTCTGAACCCCGCTGGATGAGTAATATCAGAGACTCTGTGCAGTCTAGCCAAGGTGGGTTTGTGTGTGAGCGAGTGTGTAGGTCAGGGAAAAGGGGAGACAGGGTTTAGATTTAGGGATTGACCAAGATCATGAGTGAAAATGTCAGACTACTTGTCATAAGTAGTACGTTTCCATTTTGTTGGTGGTCACTTTAAAGCTGAGCAAATTAATGTTTCAAAGAATAAAATTCAAATCACACACCTTGTACACTTGTACCTAAAAGTTTAGACCCCCTCCAGCAGAATTTTCTGATTTTTTTGGCCTTTTCTCAGAAAATATGAATGATGACACAAACCTTTCTGTCACCAAAGGTTAGAGGTTGGGTGAAGACATTTATTAACAAACAACTGTGTTTACTCTTTTTAAATCATAATGACAACAGAAACTTCAAAAGTGACCCTGTTCATTTTTTTATACACACACACTGATTACAAGCAAATAGATCACAGGTGAGGATGGTTACCTTCAGTAGACATTCAAACCCATTTGTGTTAACTTTTGTGCATTTATCAGGCCAAAACCACCAGAGTTGTGTAAACTTCTTAACAGGGTCATTTTTTAAGTTTCTGTTGTCATTATGATTTAAAAAGAGTAAACTATTTTTTTCAATAAATGTCTTCACCCAACCTCTAACCATGAGTGATAGAAAGGATTTTGTTATCATTCATATTTTCTGAGAAAAGGCCAAAAAATCAGGAATAATGCTGGGGGGTATAAACTTTTGGGCACAACTGTACATCTTGCGTTACAGCAAGATGTAAAAGAACTTAATCATGTTACATCCATAGCAAGTACACGTGGAAGGGCATTTTACAACTAAGTATCCACTTATTTTGGCACTTTTCTATATGTCCTCTGGAAGGAATCTTTATGGCTTTTAACTTGTTCATTTTCATTTAGAGGGCATCCAACACATTTTCTCAATGTTTAATCCACTCGAAGAGCATCCAGAGGCCCTTATTTCACTGAAAAGGCATTTAAATGGCACTTCTTAAAACATTTGATTCACTGGAAGGGTATTCAAAAAGTGCTTTCATTGATTTGGCCACTGGAAGAGCATCCAGCTCGGCTTTCTTTTTTTCCAGTGGAAGGGCATTCAGAGGTTCCTTTTTATGTCTTATACGTGGAGAAGGCATCCAGAGGGCTTTGTAGTATGTTGTTTTCTTTCTCACTAGAAGGGTAACTATGATATTCTCTTCTTGTGTCATCCAATGGAAAAGCATCCAGGGGGGCTTTTAATCACCGTACAGACAGTCAAAAAGTACATTTAAATGTTCGAGTTTCTGGAAGCCCATCCAGAGGGCCTTTTTGGCACTTCTGTTTATTTGGTCGCTGGATAGTATGGGGGGAGGTATTATTTCATAACATTTTATCTACCCAAAGAGCATTCAGAGGGCAGTTTATCCACCAGAAGGACATCCAGATGGATCTATTTTACATCTGTGTGTTCGAAAATTTAACAAATTTCAAAGTTGGAAACATTCAGTCCAATAGAAACTGGCATCTTAGTATTCTTAACCACTGGGAGAGCATCAAGGGTTTTTTTGTCATAGTTTTGATTTTAATAAGTGCCATCTTTGCTTGAAGTTTATTGTGCTTTTTGTGTTCGTTAAAATTTGTAAGAACTTTAGTTTTTGGTTTGGGCTACACAAGAAAACAAACAAGGTAGAGAGACAGAAAGAGAGGAGGGAATAGAAATATGGTTGAAGGATGGAGCTTATCTGTCCATCTGCTGCTACAACTGAGACGTGTGTCTGTGTGTAAAACAGTTTCTTACAACAGCTGCGGCAGAGGATTTAACATCTGGATACACCTTTTTCTTCTCTTCTTGATTTGTCTCCCTCGCACACACACAAACACACAGAACACGTGCTCGGTTTCTTTCTTTGCATGGAGATTACTGAAATGAGAGAAACTATGAAACCATGAGGGGAGAAAAAGTATAGATTACAGACGTTGTTGTTTCTGTAACACATCCCCCACGCTGAGATGAGCACAGATACTCGTCCCTCTGTCTCTCTTTCAGTTTCTGTGTCTGTGTGTTTAATGTAAGCGGATACTGGAAGACCTCATTCCTCTGCACACTGAAACCTGAACTGTCTATTTAGACTCCTGGCTTTCATTCTGTCTATCTTTCCTATTCCAGAAAACTGCATCTTATTTGTTCTTTCCTGTTCCTTACCCTCTAATTTTTCTTTTTTTTTTTCGCTCATCTCGCTCTAAAAATTTGGTTTCTTTTATTCCAAATAAAATAGTCGCATATTTTTGACTCTTTTGACTCTGCCTCAGTCCGTTGGCGTGTTCACTGTGGGTTAGAAGCCGAGCGTCTGACCCATTGCCTGCAGACAGAGCTGCAGTTTTGTGACTTTTTCTCCTCCAACCCTCCCTTTCCCATGAATCCCAGAGGCTAAAGCAGCAGCTGGCTGCATACATACACTCCCTCCATGTCTTTCTCTTATCCTCCTTCTGTCCCTTTTTATCCTTCATCCCCTTATCTTCATCTGCTCCCAAACAATCCCTTTGTACTCCCTTGGATGTTTAAATACAGACATCCTTCTCTCCCAGGAACAGACTTCCAGGGTACCGCTTCTTTTTTACAGGGTCATATTGTTTAGTTACTGATAAAAAATAGAGAAGAAGTAGGGAAAGATTGGTTGTAGCAGAGCACAGCATTCAAAAGTTTCTAATCTGTGATATCTCCCTTTAACCAAGAGATTTTTTCCTGGGTTGGGATGGCTTTAGAGGAAGCTATAAAGCCTAATGTCTGATGCGTATTCATGTGTAACACAGCCAGAAGGAGGGCTGGCATGTGGGAAAGGAGCCCGCAGGAAGGACAGTGGCAGCAGAGTTCAAGTGAGGTAGAAGAGGACGTGGTTCAGGATGTAGCCACAAAAACTCCAGTCAAGATATTGTTTTAAAGGACGTTTGAGAATATATGTGCTGTTGGAGCGGCCAGAACAGGATGCTATTAAGTGGTCAGCACATTTTGTACTGCAGAGAAAGAAAGGGATGGGTGGAGACCACAGACTGTGTAAAATGTAGACAAAGTTGAAGTGAAGTCATCCAGTGGTTTCTGGAGAAGCCAAACAATCATGGCAATCATATAAGACATGATAACCCACCTCACTTTGGCCAAGCACTTTGGCCAGGCATGCCACTTATTATCTAAATTACGCAAAGCTCATAGCTGTAATTCATCTTCAAAATGAGTGTGTTGAAAGTGATTCCCCTCATACAGTGTATATGAATAAGAAATGGGCAACATCAGCCAAATCTGTTTTCTGCACCAGGCTGTCCTTTTTGTCCTGTCATCTTGTTGACACTCAAGCAACTTCAGTTTTTTCTTCATCTTCCTGGAATAAAAGCTGCCTTGTAGGGGAAACTGGATTTACTGTTGGGTTTTTTTCCAACCATTAGTGCAGATCACATTATGTAAATTTACAGAATTCAGATGGGAAATAAAAAGCTCTTGCAAAGAAATTTTACCTTTTGCACCTCTTATGGACAATCTTCACTAAATCAAACTTTTTTAAAATGTCCCACAGTAATTTTTTTGCATTACAACTAACTTTCCAGGAATGGCGCTCAATCTATATGCTGATGATCACTTGCTCTTTTTGGGTCATATAGAGGCTTCTGTGCTACTTTCAGTCTGTTAAGTAATCAGCAAAAATAAAATCCAGGTGTCTAGGTGTATTATTATGCATAGTGTATGTTAAAAAAGGAAGAAAAGAAGAGAAAAAAAAAGAAAAAAATTCTTTATTGTACTGTTATTAATCAGAAAAATGATTTTATGAGCAATAAAAAAGCATCTGTGTTCATTTCCATCTGCTCTGTTTTAAGCTGGAAAAAACCCTTATAGGAGCTTTAATGCTGGTAACACTGAAAGCCCAGATTGCCAAGTTATTAAAACATGTTTCTATATCTCTGACATTATTATTACATGTTTTCATAGCAGTTTTGGTGGGAAGGAGTGGGAAGCGTTAGAAATTGTCTGATAAGAAGGATGAAAATTTTGGAAAAACAAGCCTTTTTCCTTCAAAATAATAATAACAATAATGATAACTGTGATGTTATAAAGCTGAAAATAAACCAATTATAGTCCACCATGTGATTAGCAGCTGCAGTGCAACAGCATCTGTAGCTAATGACTATAAATTAATCATTACCGGAGTCTAAATGTGTGTCTGTGCTGACATTACAAGACACTCCCTGCTGTCGGCCCCTGGTCGTCTTGTGCTCAATAAAGCAAGCATGAGGATAAAAAGTATTGACAGTTGCCTGTTGGTGCTGTGATGGCTAATCTATAACCTCCGTGAGGCACGCAGTGGTGTTCACAGGCGTTGCTGTGAATACATACGCGCACACGAGTCCTATTGACACCTGACCTTTCACAGGAAGCGAAGTAGAGATCAACTGACCAGAAGCTGCTGTCAGTCAAGACGCATCCACTTCATGACAGCCTCTCCTGCCTCCCTTCATCTTTTCTATCTCTGCAGTCATTCAGTCAATACATGAGAGAGTAAGAGGCAGAGTTTTGATCGTGCATGGAGAGATGTATGAGAATCTAGAGTTTAAAGTGTTAAAACAAGAGAGAGAGACTTGCTTATCAGACAAACACATACACGGTCAGCAGCTCAGAGTGGTGCCTTCTTAGTAAACATAGCTCTGATAATAGTCGTGTCACACTGAGCCCAATGCCTTAACATGAAGAGGAAAACCCTGCTGTGGTGTGTTGGTATGCGTGTGTGTTGTGGGTCGGACTCTCGGTGGGTGTTAAAGCTCTGAGGCCTGTGTCTCTATTTGTGTCGCTCCATGAGACAAAAATATGAAAAATCACAGCAATGTAACGACATCAGACCTTGATGTGTGTGTGTGTGGTTCTGTGTGTGTGTCTTTGTGTGTAAGTGTCTGTCCTGACTATCCTTAAACATAGATTGGCTCCATATTGGATGTTTAATATTTAACTCTGTCTATCCCCCTGAGATACCGAGGGATTGGATGGAAGGTGGTTCAGAAGCAGAGCGTGCATACACATACACAGGAACACACTCGCACAAACACACACACACACACACACACACACACACACACACACACAAGCAGCAGTGCTGACGTGTCTACAATCAGGATCTTTCATCTAAAAAACGAAACCCATCAATATGCAATCAAGAGCATAGAAATGAGATGTAAATATATTCAGAGATCCCTTAATGTCAAGTACACTTTGCCTCCCTAGATTGTACACGCACAAAAAAAGGAACTTGATTAATTTTACAGCTGATTGATGGTTGAAACGTTATTGAACTCCAAACAAGCAAAAATGTGAATTATATATTTGCCAAAATCATTCAATTCTGCAGAATCATGTTTCTAAAAAACAAGAAAACTTCCTTTTAATGTGTTTTGGTTGCGTTGATTTTGAAGAACAGTGTTCTTTTACCTCAGTTTTGTTCTTCACCAGCATTAAATCATTGAAAACTTGATCATTTGTTTGGTTTTCTCCACTTTGAACTGAAGTGTTGATACTTCTTTTAAACAGTAGTGGTGTTTTATCACTTAGTCCAGTCACATTTGGGCATTTGGGTTTCTGGGGTTTTTTTATAAGTGTAGCAGAAAACTGCTCTTATAACAAATTCTTTAAAGTCTGATTCCAACTCAAGAGTGAGGGTTCTAAAATGAATGGCAAAACTCTAAATTTTGAGAGAAGGGAAAAATCAAAATTAAGATATAAAATCAAAAATACAAGAAAATAAGTTGGTTTTTTTTTTTTTTGTAATTTTGATAGTAGTTTTCTAAAACAATAAAGCAAGATTAAAAAAATGAATAAATAAATCAACAAAATTCAAAATTCTGAGAAAAAAATGGAATTTGAGGGGGAAAATATTCTGAAATTTAAAAAAAAAAAGGAAAAATTCAGACTTACTTTTTCATCAAAAAAGTTTTGGAATCAATTCAAGAATTGAAATTTTCACCTCAGAGTTTTGAGGGAAAGCAAAACAAAACAAAACTAAAAAAATAAATATGTCAAATAAAAAAAAGGGAAGAAAAACCCCAAACAAACAGAAATTTCACTTTAAAATCAAAACAAAGGGGATTTAAGGGGAAAAAGTCTGAAAACCAAGAAAAAAAAATCATAATTATTCAAAAAAAGGAAAAGAAAAAGATTTGAAATCAATATTTTCAGCTAAACTTTTGGGAAAAATTGAGAAATGAATTTAGAAAAATTCAGATCACCACTTTTTTTATTGGCTCTAATCCTTCACTGGTCGTTTCTCATCACAACCAGGCATGATGAAAAACAGTGGAGTAGGAACCAAATCAAGCAGCTGACAGATGCTGTAAGGCTGTTTTTAATTAGGAACTGCAGTTATGATCCTTGGTGGTTTCAAAAATAACAGCGGCTTCTCTCTCATAAAGAAAATCATTAACAGTTACTACCAAAAGATTTATCACCGAAGGTTTTCCAACTATTGAAATTATACATCACTGGGTTTCAATAGAAAGTTCATGGTTTAGTTCAACACATTTAAGTTGCAAATCCACCATATTCAATGAAATAGCTGTTTGACATAATAATCTGTCTGCGTATCTCTCTGATACAGTAATCTTATGTAATCTACCTACACACATACCACATCCGACTCACACTGGCAATAAGTGCTTGAAGACAACGGTGCGGCAAACGACCATGTAGTACACATCTGCTTCATTTAAGAACCCTTCATTATACTGTAAGTGCACGTCTACACATGTACATTACAGCACGGATACAGTATGCACGCTTTCTCATATTAAACTGCAGTAAGTGTAGCGCTGCACATTCCTTGCTATGCACAATGTGAAATGACATGCATGCAATCATATACACATGGTTACACACTGAGTCATTGTTATTTGGCTGCGTTTACCTACCAGGCAACCCCCAGTTCAGACAGTGTGGCCCAGTTTTTCATTTCTACTGTTAGAAATTAAGCTGTCAGACCAAGAAATTTAGGATCATTACAAATTTAGGAGCTGGAGCATAGGAATCTCAGTCTTCAAAGATGGATTTTGACTAGAAATAGTGTGTTTTCTGGTTTAAACCTTGAATTTTTAAGCTTTCACATGTCAAACCTGTGTAAATTTCAACACAAGTATGGCCACTTTCTATAGTTTAAGAACCCAGGATCTGTTTTTGAGAACAGGCAAACTTTTATGCAGAAACTTTCCTGCAAAAAAAGAAACAAATTCATGCATTATTATAGGAAAGAAGCCAAAAATTGGAAGTGCAGAGTAGAAAAAAAGAGTGTGTAAGACAGACCCGGCAGGCCATTTGTTTGTGGAAACAAAGTGCTGCTAAATGATTTACTCGCTGCCTGCATTTAAGCACAATCGCTCATTACCGAACAGCAGCCTGACTGGCTAGACTGCAGGATTGTGCACAGAGCGACTTATGCATTTGACATACACACGCAAAGTCACCTCATGCATGCAAGAGTCGACTTCTTGGAGTGTATTGCTGCATTCGTGCACAATGCACACGCACACATGCACGCACAGAGACAGTGGAAAGAGCAAGAAGTGGGTCAGGACTATCAGCTCAGTCACAATACGTTTACAATACTCAAGGTTTCCTACTCGCTCATGTTAGATACTAAACATGCAAACATGCACACACACATATGCAGCCATGCAAACACACTCAACAAGGAGAGCAGAAGTGTTTTCTTACACGTGTGCAGAAGCCTTCAAAGGTCACAATCTATGTTTCATTCTTTCTCTTCTCTAAAGATAGCAAATTCAATCTGTTCATTTCCTTCTGATCTTTTCTCAAGATAATGGGATTTAATGGGATAATTTAAAGATTATTTTTATTGTATGATGTAAAACAGAGGTGAGAAAAACCATCAATTCACATAAGAAAAGGGATTCTTTTGTTTCATGTTTTTTTGGGTCAAAATTGATTCATTTTTCCAAACGTTAATGCTTCATTTTACTCACAAAGCAGGCTTTTGAAAAGAGAGTATAACCAGCTGGTTCAAATAAATTGCTGCTAAATAAATCGGAAAGACTGACTCACATGTGATGTGGATTTTCAGGGGAAATATGACCTTTGATAAAGTCTGTAACCATCATCATCATTCAGCTTTTTTACTGGTGTTAACAAAGTGAAATAAAAAATTGGCAATATTGTAAGTTTAAAACCAAGTCTGCACCCAAAATCTTAAAAGAATCGAATGGGGAGAAGAGCACATTGTTGCAGCTCTACTGTAAAACCTTTCTGTCTGAAAAAGAGCAGAAAAGATTCTGATAAGAAAGCCTTGAATGTTCATGATTCAACATTTTGTTTCAAAAACTTTCTTGTTATCTCAAGAAAATAATTTTGATCCCTGAAGGGGTCAAACTTGTGTTTTATGCACTTGTTGAGAAATTTTAACATAAATACAGTCACTTTTTGCAATTAAAAACCCTGGACCTATGTTTGAAAGCAGAAAATCCTACATGCAGAGACTTTCTTGCAAAAAAAAGAAACAAATTTTTGCATTGCAATAGGGAAGATGCTTGAAATCTGAAGAGTCATGACCTTTAAGTGTTTCTGTATTTTCGTTTTCTTAAAATTAAAACTGTTGAATATTGAGCATGGTTTTACATCTTACATAAGTAGAAGCTATGAATTCATTACTTTTGCATAACTAAACGTACATCTTTCCCTAAATCCTGAGCTCAAAACCAGATTGGGACTCTAAATCCCTCAGATATACACTGTGCAAATCTCCTCAACATTCGCTCATGTGAAATATACATCATTTTATGCAGTAGATTTATAAAGCTGCAAATGCACACTGATCCGTATAAAAAAAGCACCCACGCACATACTGTATATATACATGTACACTCCATCAACAGGTGGAGACAGAGCACAAGCGGGGTAAATGCCAAGTATTAGTGTCACTGTGTGTATGTGTGTTATTTGTGTTTTGACACATTCATATTGAACACATGCTCTCACACTGACATCCATTCAAGCTCAGGCAGATTCATGATGTCCAGAGCTGTGAGTGCTGCGGTGTTAAATGATGCCAACATCAGCACGAAAACTCCAAGCTCGCTCATCCAGGGAGCAAAGAGGAGGCCCGCCCGCGTCACTCACGGAGGGTTAAATAAATGACTGAGCGAGTGAGAAGACTAATAAACATATTTCATTTTGACATTTAGACTGCAAATAAACAAACACGGAGCTTGGTGCTGGAGACGTAGGAGAAGCCGGGGGAGAAGGAGCAGTGCAAATAAAACGGCATATTTGATCAAGTATGGTAGCAAACAGTTCTTTGTTTACACATTATTAAAGATCTGTTAATCCTCACGCTCACCTTTCATTAAGTCAGTCTGGGACACCTGCAGAGAAGCTCTGAAAACTCCTTATTTATCTTAAACTTTTGTCTGTGAAAACCCCTTGTTACAGAACTATCCAGAATTTTGTTGAAAAGCATTATGTTGTCTGCTTTTTCCGCCGATATAAAGTTAGACACAGCTTGTGGATGCTTCTTTCACACAGCTTTGAAGTCTTGAAACGACCTGTGTGAAATTACCTGCTGCTATATTTTACTTATGCGCCTTCACGGAGGGTCTGTACAGATGGAGCAGCCCCAGGTTTCAATGAACGCTGAGACGCAAATCCAGCTCATACCGGCTTTTGTTTACAAAGGATTCATCAGTGAAGCGGTGAGCACCAACAGCTACAATGTGACTGTGAGTGTCTCAAAAAGATTTCCGACTGTTTTCAAAGTTAGGGAGAGAAGATGGCTGTGAGTCTATTTTACAACACTTATAAGCAACTTTCCGAGGAATAAGGAAAAACAAAGTGCAGAGCTGTGGAAAAAGGCAAAGCAATGATTTGATGTGGACGTGTCCTTCAACATTTTCCGAATAAAACAACCAACAGTCTGCCAACAGGTTTCATTCAAGTCCTATGAAGTTCTTAAAAAGCTGATCAGATAGGCTCTAAAACATGACTGGGAATACTGAAACATCAATGTAGCTTCTGTCAGGAAACTGTTCTAAGGTTTTCTATGGATATCAAGCATCGTACGTGTTCCAATACGGATCAGCACAATGTGTCTTTTCTAAAAAGAGACATTTGCATTAATATGAAGTCTTGTGGTAAAGGTCATTTGATGAGGCTATGTCAACTTCTCACTTTGTCTTTTATCTGGTTTTTGGTCACTACCACCTGGAAAATCCTGATTTATTCTTCTGTGTTGAAGCCATACCGTCGTCACTCAGCACGTTTACATGCAGGTTCAGAAATCGGACAAAAGCTTAGTCAGAATGAGATCAGACTATGTACATGTGAACAGCTCAAGGCCCATTTATTCATAATGTTGAATACAGATTTGGATATGGGCAAAGTCTTCTGTTTGTGCTTCATTTTGTCAGTTTCTGTACTTGATTTGAAAATGGGAGACGTGTCCATTGAGGTCACAACCCCTTCTAAAACTGGACACACTTATAAATAACCGGAAAGCAGGCAGGAGTCAGATTAAAGAAAAGGCTGATGTCTCAAGTGATAGTGTCCAAAAATATACTTTCAGCAGATACTGGCGGTATAAGCAATTTCTTTTGCATGTATTTGATGTCATTTGAGCCTTTCCCCCGTTTGTTAACATAGAGAAGGCGTGTTTTCTGATCTATATTGTAGCCTAGTTTGGAGTAGCATGTTTTGGCTTCACTTTATGGGAACTTGTTGTGTCATCCATCGTTTACCTATTTATTTTCATTTCAAATAAGCTGTTTCTCTGTCTTTTAGATGTGCCCTGAACACCTCACTGATTTCCCAGCGCCCTTCTTTGTTGTATCGGCCTTCAGTTGTTCTGAATGCAGACATTAACAGTGGGTGCTTCGGTGCGCTTCATTTAACAGAGGCAGCGCTGCATCAAGTGCATAATACACTGTGCATTGTCGAGTTTCTCACAACCATGCTTCAAATTATCCGACCTTGCCCTTGAAATGAGGATGAGGAGGAGAAGTGGGGTGATAAGACGAGGCGGAAAAGGAGTGAAAGGAGAAGTGTACCTCTCATAAAAGAGTCTGTTTGTTTCCCCATCTGTTTACCCCGCTGTGAAGGCAGTTCTTCACCATGAGGCTGTTCCACCGCGCTCATCTGTAGCTGTTTCACTCAGCCGATGAAGGCCGGCATTGATGCGGAGGTTTCCATGCGGCTTCTTTTTTACAGAGTTTGAAATACGAGCATGAAGTGTTGGAGCTCACCGAGTTGACGTATGGCAGCAGCTTGCCGAAGAAGTGGGCTGAAAATTTCCTACTTTGGCAGCAGTTCAGGCCCTCTTGTCTACAGCACAAATCAATAGAGAACAGAGATTAGGGCATATTTACTTCTCAGCTCAGTGATGGATATCTTTTCCAACGTACAGAAGCTATCTGGAGCGGCGCCAGCTTTTCTGTGGCGGGAGGAAAAAAACTCGGGGAGATTTATTACAGCATGTAATCTGAGCCATTATTGCTAAACGTTAGAATTGAAAAGCCACAAAAGTCCTGGTTTATGTTGTGTGTGACAGCCACTAAATATCATATATCACAAGACGTGTGTGTCGCCACGGTGACAGCTGATTTATTAGATTTGATTGCTGTTATGAGGTTATTTCAGGNGGGGAAAAAGTCTGAAAACCAAGAAAAAAAATCATAATTATTCAAAAAAAGGAAAAGAAAAAGATTTGAAATCAATATTTTCAGCTAAACTTTTAGGAAAAATTGAGAAATGAATTTAGAAAAATTCAGATCACCACTTTTTTTATTGGCTCTGATCCTTCACTGTTAGTTTCTCCTCACAACCAGGCACGGATTAAAAACAGTGGAGTAGGAACCAAATCAAGCAGCTGACAGATGCTGAAAGGCTGTTTTTAATTAGGAGCTGCAGTTATGATCCTTGGTGGTTTCAAAAATAACAGCGGCTTCTCTCTCATAAAGAAAATCATTAACAGTTACTACCAAAAGATTTATCACCGAAGGTTTTCCAACTATTGAAATTATACATCACTGGGTTTCAATAGAGAGTTCATGGTTTAGTTCAACACATTTAAGTTGCAAATCCACCATATTCAATGAAATTGCTGTTTGACATAATAATCTGCCTGCGTATCTCTCTGATACAGTAATCTTATGTAATCTACCTACACACATACCACATCCGACTCACACTGGAAATAAGTGCTTGAAGACAACGGTGCGGCAAACGACCATGTAGTACACATCTGCTTCATTTAAGAACCCTTCATTATACTGTAAGTGCACGTCTACACATGTACATTACAGCACGGATACAGTATGCACGCTTTCTCGTATTAAACTGTAGTAAGTGTAGTGCTGCACATTCCTCGCTATGCACAATGTGAAATGACATGCATGCAATCATATACACATGGTTACACACTGAGTCATTGTTATTTGGCTGCGTTTACCTACCAGGCAACCCCCAGTTCAGACAGTGTGGCCCAGTTTTTCATTTCTACTGTTAGAAATTAAGCTGTCAGACCAAGAAATTTAGGATCATTACAAATTTAGGAGCTGGAACATAGGAATCTCAGTCTTCAAAGATGGATTTTGACTAGAAATAGTGTGTTTTGTGGTTTATACCTTGAATTTTTAAGCTTTCACATGTCAAACCTGTGTAAATTTCAACACAAGTATGGTCACTTTCTATAGTTTAAGAACCCAGGATCTGTTTTTGAGAACAGGCAAACTTTTATGCAGAAACTTTCCTGCAAAAAAAGAAACAAATTCATGCATTATTATAGGAAAGAAGCCAAAAATTGGAAGTGCAGAGGAGAAAAAAAGAGTGTGTAAGACAGACCCGGCAGGCCATTTGTTTGTGGAAACAAAGTGCTGCTAAATGATTTACTCGCTGCCTGCATTTAAGCACAATCGCTCATTACAGAACAGAAGCCTGACTGGCTAGACTGCAGGATTGTGCACAGAGCGACTTATGCATTTGACATACACACGCAAAGTCACCTCATGCATGCAAGAGTCGACTCCTTGGAGTGTATTGTTGCATTCGTGCACAATGCACACGCACACATGCACGCACAGAGACAGTGGAAAGAGCAAGAAGTGGGTCAGGACTACCAGCTCAGTCACAATACGTTTACAATACTCAAGGTTTCCTACTCGCTCATGTTAGATACTAAACATGCAAACATGCACATACACATATGCAGCCATGCAAACACACTCAACAAGGAGAGCAGAAGTGTTTTCTTACACAAGTGCAGAAGCCTTCAAAGGTCACAATCTATGTTTGCTTTCTCTTTTCTAAAGATAGCAAGTTCAATTTGTTCATTTGCTTCTGATCTTTTCTCAAGATAATGGGATTTAATGGGATAATTTAAAGATTATTTTTATGTATGATGTAAAACAGAGGTGAGAAGAACCATCAATTCACATAAGAAAAGGGATTCTTTTGTTTCATGTTTTTTTGGGTCAAAATTGATTCATTTTTCCAAAAGCTAGTGCTTCATTTTACTCACAAAGCAGGCTTTTGAAAAGAGGGTATAAACAGCTGGTTCAAATAAATTGCTGCTAAATAAATCGGAAAGACTGACTCACATGTGATGTGGATTTTCAGGGGAAATATGACCTTTGATAAAGTCTGTAACCATCATCATCATTCAGCTTTTTTACTGGTGTTAAAAAAGTGAAATAACAAATTGGCAATATTGTAAGTTTAAAACCAAGTCTGCACCCAAAATCTTAAAAGAATCGAATGGGGAGAAGAGCACATTGTTGCAGCTCTACTGTAAAACCTTTCTGTCTGAAAAAGAGCAGAAAAGATTCTGATGAGGAAGCCTTGAATGGTCATGATTCAACATTTTGTTTCAAAAACTTGCCTTTCTTGTTATCTCAAGAAAATAATTTTGATCCCTGAAGGGGTCAAACTTGTGTTTTATGCACTTGTTGAGAAATTTTGACATAAATACAGTCACTTTTTGCAATTAAAAACCCTGGATCTATGTTTGAAAGCAGAAAATCCTACATGCAGAGACTTTCTTGCAAAAAAAGAAACAATATTACGCATTGCAATAGGGAAGATGCTTGAAATCTGAAGAGTCATGACCTTTAAGTGTTTCTGTATTTTCGTTTTCTTAAAATTAAAACTGTTGAATATTGAGCATGGTTTTACATCTTACATAAGTAGAATCTATGAATTCATTACTCTTGCATAACTAAACGTACATCTTTCCCTAAATCCTGAGCTCAAAACCAGATTGGGACTCTAAATCCCTCAGATATACACTGTGCAAATCTCCTCAACATTCGCTCATGTGAAATATACATCATTTTATGCAGTAGATTTATAAAGCTGCAGATGCACACTGATCTGTATAAAAAAGCACCCACGCACATACTGTATATATACATGTACACTCCATCAACAGGTGGAGACAGAGCACAAGCGGGGTAAATGCCAAGTATTAGTGTCACTGTGTGTATGTGTGTTATTTGTGTTTTGACACATTCATATTGAACATGCTCTCACACTGACATCCATTCAAGCTCAGGCAGATTCATGATGTCCAGAGCTGTGAGTGCTGCGGTGTTAAATGATGCCAACATCAGCACGAAAACTCCAAGCTCGCTCATCCAGGGAGCAAAGAGGAGGCCCGCCCGCGTCACTCACGGAGGGTTAAATAAATGACTGAGCGAGTGAGAAGACTAATAAACATATTTCATTTTGACATTTAGACTGCAAATAAACAAACACGGAGCTGGGTGCTGGAGACGTAGGAGAAGCCGGGGGAGAAGGAGCAGTGCAAATAAAACGGCATATTTGATCAAGTATGGTAGCAAACAGTTCTTTGTTTACACATTATTAAAGATCTGTTAATCCTCACGCTCACCTTTCATTAAGTCAGTCTGGGACACCTGCAGAGAAGCTCTGAAAACTCCTTATTTACCTTAAACTTTTGTCTGTGAAAACCCCTTGTTACAGAACTATCCAGAATTTTGTTGAAAAGCATTATGTTGGTTGCTTTTTCCGCCGATATAAAGTTAGACACAGCTTGTGGATGCTTCTTTCACACAGCTTTGAAGTCTTGAAACGACCTGTGTGAAATTACCTGCTGCTATATTTTACTTATGCGCCTTCACGGAGGGTCTGTACAGATGGAGCAGCCCCAGGTTTCAATGAACGCTGAGACGCAAATCCAGCTCATACCGGCTTTTGTTTACAGAGGATTCATCAGTGAAGCGGTGAGCACCAACAGCTACAATGTGGCTGTTAGTGTCTCAAAAAGATTTCCGACTGTTTTCAAAGTTAAGGAGAGAAGATGGCTGTGAGTCTATTTTACAACATTTATAAGCAACTTTCCGAGGAATAAGGAAAAACAAAGTGCAGAGCTGTGGAAAAAGGCAAAGCAATGATTTGATGTGGACGTGTCCTTTAACATTTTCCGAATAAAACAACCAACAGTCTGCCAACAGGTTTCATTCAAGTCCTATGAAGTTCTAAAAAGCTGATCAGATAGGCTCTAAAACATGACTGGGAATACTGAAACATCAATGTAGCTTCTGTCAGGAAACTGTTCTAAGGTTTTCTATGGGTATCAAGCATCGTACGTGTTCCAATACGGATCAGCACAATGTGTCTTTTCTAAAAAGAGACATTTGCATTAATATGAAGTCTTGTGGTAAAGGTCATTCGATGAGGCTCTGTCAACTTATCACTCTTTTATCTCGTTTTTGGTCACCACCACCTGGAAAATCCTGGTTTATTCTTCTGTGTTGAAGCTATACCGTCGTCACTCAGCACGTTTACATGCAGAAAATCAATCGGAAAAAAAGCTTAGTCAGAATGAGATCAGACTATGTAAATACATTTAAACAGCTCAAGGCCAGTTTAATCATAATGTTGAATACGGATCTGGATATGGGCAAAGTCTTCTGTTTGTACTTCATTTTGTCAGTTTCTGTGAAGCTTATGGAAAACCCAACAGAGCAGTACCACCTGAAACTGTGGGGGCAGTGTTGCTGTTATTACTTGTTTCGTAGCTCCACTGGGACATGAAAAAGAAATAACAATGGCAGAATTTCCAGAAGAAAAAAACCCATTGTACACTACCTCTGTTTTGTCTCCTTTTTAAGAGGTACATTCACAATACCTCTGCCACAGTCGCCAGGTTTGGTTTTGAGATTGTTGTCACAAACTTTTTTGGAATACAGGAACCCCGATCTTGTTAAACAGACCAGTTGCAGAGCTTGTGGCCAGTCATTTGTCGTGTGAGGCGCACGCCAGGCTAAGCATGAATGCTGATGGTCAAATGCAGAAGTAAAGTCCAAGTTTGCTACATTGCTTACCTAAACTAAAAAAGTGTTTTAACAATACCTTTTAAATGAGCTTTTATCCCCTTCTCTGTTTAGGACTATGGTCTAGAATAGGTAAATTGGTTTGTTTTACTGGTAAATAACTTGTAAGTTAGCCTGAACTGTCTAAAGTAAAAAATCAAGGTAATGTCTTGATCATATGGAGCCCCCTAAGGGTCACAGCAAGTTTTTTTTTTTTTTTTTTGGGGGGGGGGACTATTGCGTTCCCTCGCAAAAGCTTTTGCGTTCCCTCGCAATACCTTTTCATGTTTGTTTCCATGTTGCAATTTGCAGACGGTCTGTGAACATCTCAGCACCAGATGCCTCTGTGTTGCAGCCAATGCAGGTCTCCCAGCGCAAAGCAATGACTCGTTTTGTGAGAATTACAATTGTAGCTCGCAGTCAACATTGCTGTGACTGCAGAGACGTGTCGGTGTTGTTTCTGAAATGCTCTAAAGATGAGTTATTCATCATTATAAATTATCATATTGAATCTCTATCTTTCTAACTTTTCTGGATCCATTCTCTGCGCACCTGAGTGAAAGTGAAAACATGAATCAGAAGGATCTGAAGACAAAATGGTATCACGGGGGAACGCAATAGTCTCCCCCCAAAAAAACTTGCCGTGACCCTTAGGGGGCGCCGTATAATCATTATTTCGCAAAAAAAAAAAAAGTGATGTGATTTTTTTTTTTTTCAATATTGCTCTCACTTAGTGTAAACCAGGCTTAAGGATCAACTCAGTGCCCTTACATTCAGCATCAAGTTTTCACTCCTTTGTCTGCCACAGTCTTAATAAATCAAATTAACCTACTGAGCTTCCTTAGTAAACATATGCTGATTTGTTTACCGTTAAAATCAAACAATTAGCTTTAAGTCCATAGAGTAGTGCCTAATGAAGCCAAAACCACTAGAGAATTCACACTTCTCTTTTTCAGGGCCTGCATCTTGTCTTTCACGGCGGGTTAAATAAGTGACTGTGGGAGTGAAATGATTAATGACGGGCGTATTTTACTCTGACGTTCTGTCAGCGTTTAAACAAACAGAGCTGAATGCTTCGATGGGGGAGGGATGAGGAGGCTAGGATGCAGGATTTAAAGGATGGCTTGGATTTTTTTCAAAGTTGGATCATATGAGGTGTTGATCCGTAGACGGTGTGTTACCTACAGTAGCTGGCAGTTTGCACAGTCTGTTGTTTTATGGGAAACACTCTGAGCGCCGAGTTGGTAGCTAATCTAGGCGCAGTTGTGAGGGATTGGAGGAAAGTCTCACCAAAAGTCTCACCAGTAAAAGCTGACACTGTATTTCCATTTACCAAGAAGCTTCCCCTCAATTTGGAGCCCTGTGCTCTTGTTCATACAAAGTACTTTTGTTTACAAATCACCTGGTTAGGTCAGAAATAGAGACTTGATTTGAAAATGGGAGACGTGTCCATTGAGGTCACAACCCCTTCTAAAACTGGACACACTTATAAATAACCGGAAAGCAGGCAGGAGTCAGATTAAAGAAAAGGCTGATGTCTCAAGTGATAGTGTCCACAAATATACTTTCAGCAGATACTGACAATGGTATAAGCAATTTCTTTTGCATGTATTTGATGTCATTTGAGCCTTTCCCCCGTTTGTTAACATAGAGAAGGCGTGTTTTCTGATCTATATTGTAGCCTTGTTTGGAGTAGCATGTTTTGGCTTCACTTTATGGGAACTTGTTGTGTCATCCATCGTTTACTTATTTATTTTCATTTCAAATAAGCTGTTTCTCTGTCTTTTAGATGTGCCCTGAACACCTCACTGATTTCCCAGCGCTCTTCTTTGTTGTATCGGCCTTCAGTTGTTCTGAATGCAGACATTAACAGTGGGTGCTTCGGTGCGCTTCATTTAACAGAGGCAGCGCTGCATCAAGTGCATAATACACAGTGCATTGTCGAGTTTCTCACAACCCTGCTTCAAATTATCCGACCTTGCCCTTGAAATGAGGATGAGGAGGAGAAGTGGGGTGATAAGACGAGGCGGAAAAGGAGTGAAAGGAGAAGTGTACCTCTCATAAAAGAGTCTGTTTGTTTCCCCATCTGTTTACCCCGCTGTGAAGGCAGTTCTTCACCATGAGGCTGTTCCACCACGCTCATCTGTAGCTGTTTCACTCAGCCGATGAAGGCCGGCATTGATGCGGAGGTTTCCATGCGGCTTCTTTTTCAGAGTTTGAAATACGAGCATGAAGTGTTGGAGCTCACAGAGTTGACGTATGGCAGCAGCTTGCCGAAGAAGTGGGCTGAAAATTTCCTACTTTGGCAGCAGTTCAGGCCCTCTTGTCTACAGCACAAATCAATAGAGAACAGAGATTAGGGCATATTTACTTCTCAGCTCAGTGATGGATATCTTTTCCAACGTACAGAAGCTATCTGGAGCGGCGCCAGCTTTTCTGTGGCGGGAG
>RPOG01000815.1:0-35647 GCA_008086565.1 Thalassoma bifasciatum
ATTTCTTTCTGTCACTTTCCCTCTTCTGTTTTCACCCTGGTGCGGTCAAGCAGTAACCTTTAATCTTGGCAATGTTTGCACCCAAAAATGCTGTCAATAACCTCCACCGCAGCCTCCATAATCCGACCGGGGAAGGAGGGTGAAAAAGGCACGCAAGAAACAACAAAAACTAAAATGCACAAGGATACCTCTTGCACATGTTTAATCTGTTAAACACACAGAGTCTCATTAATACATAGTGATGCAGCCTCCGCTCCTCTCCCCAGAGACAACACGAGAAAGTAGAGGTCACAAATTAAACATAAACATTATAAGAACTCTGGGGGAAAAAAAAACCCCAACCCAACCCATAATATACAGGACTTAACCCCAACAAAGAAGAAACTGAAAGGTGGAGCTGCATACTCCTCCAAAATAACCAAAATAAAATTCAAACTAAGAGTCCCACACAGGTAAACACATGAACAGACATCACAATTTTGTGAATTGTATACATAAAAATAAATTGAACCTCACTACATTCGCATGTCATCGGTATTATCATAGGATGTCAGTTTTGGGTGAAATATGATAGGTAATTTGCATTGGGATTTTTACTTTACAAATTACAGACATGTTGCATTTGCATGAGATTAAGATCACGGGTATCCTCTGCAATTATTGCAAATCACCACTGGTCCTGAAGTTATACTTATCCCGTGTGAATGAGCCTTCAGATAAAGGTTCGGTCTGTGGTTCAGAGCCTGGGATATCATTTATGTCTTCTCCTTGTCCTCTGGTTGTTAAAGCCTTTGTGACTGGCTGGCCTCCCTGGCCTGGTCATCCACTTTCATGTTTTAAATTTCTGCATATTCTTCCTCTTCCTGTTGAGTAACTTCCACCAAATCAATGGGTGGATTTTTACCTGTACATTTATGATTCCACTCTCAAAGTCACTTAGAAGTAAGGTCCAGTCAACTCCAAAGGCTCTGAAACATGCTCCAAAGCACTTTCTGGATGAAGGATTTCATTTTACTCTTCATTTCTGTGCTGGTCATTTAAATACCTTCATCTCAGTTACAAAGTGCCCTGCATATTTTTTTTATTATAATATCCAATTTACTATGTTAAAGTGAAGTGTGAATTTGCTTTGAAAAATGAATGGAGATCCGAAGTTGGGGATCTTCTTTTTTTAACTTAACTTTTCTTCGTCCAAGACAACTTTTTTACAAAGTTACAAGCTTATGTTTTCATCGACAGTTAAATAGCGCTGCTGTTGAAACATCACAACCAAGCAAAGTTAGTAAATTAGCTTAGTCCCCAGCTACATTTTGTGCTACACATTAAATGTACTGAGCCAGGTGCTCCGAGATGGATGAGATGCTGTGTGAGTATCTGTGATGTATGAATCCTGGTTATGTTCTCCCAGTGCACATCACCCATGCAGAGCAAACGTTACTTGGCTCTTCATTTTTATTCATTTTACAGATTTATGGGTTTGAACAGACCACTGCAGTTTAACTGCTGCATGTGGGTCGAAATGAACAGTATCACAAACAACTCCACACGTGTTTTAGCCCTGACTTTAAGCCTTCAGTGCGCGTTTTAGCCACTAACTTGTGATTTGGCCACGAGTTGGTGTTGGAGCTACTTGCTTGTGTAGCCTTTAGAGTGTAAGCTTCATTGTCCACTAACTGAAAAAATCCAAAAATGTATTTTCAGCAAAGAAAAACACAGATGTTTCTTCAACATTTACAAAGTCCTCAAAGTCTCATTGATAAAAATCTTTCCTAATATGAATGATCTAACTGTGGTTCAGATTATTGCACAATAAAAATTAAAGAATGTGTTGCACTTAAGGTCAAACAAAACCATGATGTCCTCTCCTACCCTGTAATCACTTTTTTCACTTTTAACATTAGAAGAGAATAGGAACAAAGGTTGTATTCCTGCATGGCCCTTGCCACCCCTTATGGACTATGTTATAAGTTAATTCAAAATGACAAGGGTCTGTGAGCTTTTTATATTGTACCAATGATTAAATTTAACTGCGGAACAAACAAGTAAACAAACAAATAAATTAAAGTGCCATCATCACCCTTTCAAACACGAGCAGGACAGTCATGTCAGTGTCACAGAGGCGGGGGTGGCTATTGAGTGAATTTTAATTAAAATTTTCTTTAAACATAGATCTCTACAATAATCCTCCTTTCGTCGGGTTTACTTTAAACAAGCTCATGGTTCCATCGCTTTTAATGTAGTTAGACTTTCTTATCTATTTTAGGGCTAATATATGTCATCGTCGGTGCTCCACTTCCGGTTTGGCAACCGGTCTCGGATCGTGGCTTTTTGGTTGGCTCTATTCTTCTCTTGAAAATGTACTGACTCTAGATCAGCCGTCAGCTCTCCACTGAGCCTCCTTGTATGCTCCAATCAGAGCCGCTGGAGGATGTGTGTCAGATGTCAAGGTAAGCTGAGTTAGACCAAAAATATACAGGAAGTCTGACTTCATTCACGGAATAAAATCTTAAAATGAAGCCTCGTCAAAAGGATATCTCATACATAACAATCAAAAACCTAAAGATTAATGTTATTTCATATAAGCTTTAAGACATTTTGATAATGTCATCTTATCTGTTTTATTCTTTGTGTGATACATACATACGATATGATACATTATTCCTTTACTTGGTCAAAGCTAAATGACATGCTTTTTAAGTAACAGAAAACAAAGAAACAACATCGATGCATTACGTTCTTGAAACACGGTAGTCAGAAAACTGTATTATAGTTTAGTAAAGCGTTTTCTGCTCTCAACTTTTTCTTTATTTTGAAACGTTCCAAAGGAAGTTTTGTGTCTCGTCATAACTGGCTTGACTCCGGCTGTTCCATCATGGTAGCTGTCCCATCGAGCGGCTCTTAAAGAGGGAATCCAGACGAGATTATTAACAGCAGACATCACCGAGACGCCGAGTCTTATCTCCGGCCTCAGAATACCTCTTCCACTCGGACCAGCGTAAACATTTCAACACAGACCGCCGGGAGGAGAGCGGTAAGGCGCCAGCTCTATATCTCCGCCTGTTTTACAGCTCCCGTTATCATTCACGATAACTCATTTATTTCCTCGAAATAAGAATGAATAATGCATACACCTCATTTTCTGGTTTATTTCAGCTACTTTCACATTACGTTGTTCCCAGCATGTTGTTGTGAAATTAAAAATGAATTGAAATGTTTTTCAATGAGGCCTGTAAATTGCAGCTAAGCCGAACAGTCCGGCTTAGCTGAGCAAATAGACATTATCCAGAGGATAGTGACGAGCTGTGCGCGAACGAGACTGGTCAAAATATTGACTCCGGGAATTGGGAAAATTAATATACTTGTTTTGTCCATTACTTCACAAAAGACCTATATTAGTATTGATCATAAGAAGTATTTGTTCTATAACACCCCAAAACAGAGAGTATGATTAAGAGACTTTGTGAGACAGTTGCGCCTTCATCCTGTCATTTTAGCACATTTAAAAGACTACAGGATGATAAAACTATAATGAGGAATCAATGACATGTTAAACTGTTTTAAAAACAAAGTGAGTTGTATGATATTAGAAAAATGAATTTGTACATTGGGGTTATTATTTATAGTTACAAAGTAGGGATGCACCATCAACTGTCTCCGCCCCTCCCTCACTCCCCACACCACCTCCATCCTTGTCCATAGCCTCGTCACTTCCCGCCTTGATTATTGTAATTCGCCTCTCTTCGGTCTTCCGCATAAATCCCTCTATAAACTCCTGCTGGTTCAGGACTCTGCCGCCTGGATTATCACCAAAACTCCCTCCCACCACCACGTCACCCCCATCTTTCAACAACGCCACTGGCTCCCTATGAAACAAAGGATCACTTACAAAATCCTACTGTTCACCTACAAATCCATCCATAACCTGGTCCCTCCATACCTGTCCTACCTTCTCCAAGTTAACGTCCCCTCTCGCTCCCTCAGATCTTCCTCCTCCCTCCACCTCACTGTACCCTCTGCCCGTCTGAGCACTATGGGGGCAGGGCCTTCAGCCTCCTGCTCCCAGCTCTGGAACTCACTGCCCCCGGACCGCCGCAATTCTGCCACCCTCCCCATCTTCAAATCAAAGCTCAAAACTAATCTATTTTAGAAATACCTACTGTCTTTAACTGCTCCATATGTTCCTCACTTTATTATGTTATTGCTTTTATGTTGCTGTTTTTAACTCCATTTGTTTTATGTGTTTTTACCCTCTGTAAAGCAATCTTGGGAGTCTTGAAAGGCGCTTTGAAATAACATGTATAATTATTATTATGTGCGCGACTAGTTGATTAATCGTTTAACCACCTACTCAATTATTAAACATTTAGTGTCTTACTAGTCGGTTAAATGCTGCATGTTAAGCATCATGCATCTTGCTCTGACACACTACCGCGCAAGAAAATCATTTTAAGGAGGGGAAGCTCATTTTTTCCCCAGCCTACATCATAAATGGTTTTGTGTATTTATACGGAAAATCTACCCCCCTTTCCTTTTTTTAGTCGGTTTTAACAAAGACAGACTTGCTGATGGGTTAAGTCTCCAGATCAATTCAGAACAATGGAATACAAAACTTTGAAAATGCACCGGTGGATGTTTACACTTTAAGATTGCTGATTCGCTCATTTCACTGACAATCAAAAAGGGAATTCTGCCTCAGACAGATAATCCAATCATCATACAGAAGCTGAGTGTCCGGGCCCGCCCACTGCACCATAGACCCCCATAGACGCTGAGCGTCTAATGAGCGGAACAAAGCCAAGCATTTATCCAAAGAAAGTCCAGTTTCACACAGTGGCACAGCCCACTTTACGTCTCCCCATAGACCCCAAGAGACACTGAGCGTCCGTCTGTGTAAATCACTGTGGAGCTGCTGGATGAATGAGAAGGAAGTCGTGACAGCCTGAGATAGGAACCTGATTCTGAACAAAAGATGAACACGGTCTAGCGCAAATTTAGTCAATGAAATGTACACACAGCGATAGGTATTTCAACACTTTTTTTTAAATTTGAGGGCAAGCTGAGTTTCCCTTGCAGTCTCAGAGCAATCGCCACTGGTTTAGCAGTATTTGGATGCAGCAGATGACAACAAGGTCGCCTGTCGGCTGTGTAAGCAGAAACTCACTTATAACCTTATAAAATTTTGAGTTTTCTTGCATATAGACGAGTGGGCGGGGAAATTAGTCGAAATTTCCGTCCTTGTTAAAAAGTTTTAGGTGCCCAATCTGTAAGAAATACCCAATTCTTGGAACTAGGGGTTCCAAAAGTTTTTCTGCTCAAGACCCAAAACAGATTTAATGTCTCCCTGGGACATAAAACTCAACTTTCCTTTGTTTCTGACCATTCACAATCCTATGCACCTGAACAGCCACACACACAAACACATACACACGCTGGCCCTCATTTATCAAACGTGCGTACGACCAAAAAGTGGGTGTACGCTCAAATCCATCCACAGATCAGTATTTATCAATCTGAACGTGGGTGGAGGGTATGCTAAAATCCCACGGCAGGTCTGAGTTCATGTACACAAATTTCATGTCAGAGGAGAGCGTTGTGCAGCGAAGAAAATCAGTCTGTGACTGAGAATTATTGCATCATGCGAGTGCAGAGCATTTTTAAAGGACAGTCAGAATTTCACAGATTAATATTTAGATAGTTGAATTAAACATAGCAATTTATATGTATCTGAAATGTTTTTCGTCTTTTGTCAATATCTGTAAAATACATCACATATGGAAAAAGAGCGTGAGCCGTCAGCTGATTTCTTTGTGTAACAAATGTGTGTTTCCTATGACGATTTACTGGAAACCGTAGAGGTTGTTAACAGTGATGACAACGCTTCCATGTCCACACTTAAGTCTGCAGAGGATATCTGGAGGACGCTAGATCAAACTTTTAGAGTATATGTTTTTCAAGAAGCGTATTGTTCACAGGATTTACAAGAGGATTACTGATTCACTCCAAACAATATCATAATATAAATCTGAACTGTGTACAAAAAAGTGGACTATTTAATAACAAAAGATGTTCATTTACATGTGATCACAACCGGCTTGATTTGTGGTCGAAATAACCATAAAACTCAGGTCTAACCATGCATAATTGCGTACAGGCGACTCTCACTTCTTGGCCAGACGGCAGAATAGTCACAAATAAAGTCAATATATTTTTAGGTTAAAAAATTTGCAGTCCTTCATATGTAAAATGTTGAATGAACTGCATCGGATACAATGCAGGTTCATCCGTTCATGTTTCTGCCTGAAACTGACGCAGACCCAGGTCACTTGTCTCTCTCTCTCTCTCTCTGTTTTCAGCCGCCAGATTTATCAACACCTGATCGGGTCTAAGCCGAGGTTGGGGCTGGTGCGCCTCTTTCATAAATCACATGTGAACTTTGCCTTAAGCTCTTTGCTACACCCAAATCTGCACTGATTCCCACGCAAGACTGATAAATGAAGGCCACTGACAGCATCTCATCATCCTGTCACCGGAAAAGCCGTGTCATTGTTCAAACACCTAAACACACACACACACACTCACAACATCTCATATTTCTAACACCTAAACACACACTCACAAAACCTCATTATTATTACACCGGAAAATACGCACACACTCACATAATCTCATAATTTTTTCACCTGAACACGAACAAACACAAAGCATCTCACCATATTTACAACTGAGCGCTTACTCACAGCATCTCACCATTTTTACACCTTAACACACACTCACACACACACACACACAGACACTCACAGCATCTAATTACTGTTCACTCAAACACACACACACACACACACACACACACACACAGAGCATCCCATCATTATTCACTTGAACACACACACTCACACCATCTCATTAAGTCCTATGCCTGAACACACACACACAAGCACAAACACCCAAACACACACACTCACACACAGCACCACATCACCCTTCACCTGAACACACTCACACACACACTCAGTGTTCCCCAAAACACATTCACACACAAACCTTTGAAATACAATACACACAAACACTACCTGACATGATAGCTTCTTACATTTCCACTGTCAAAAAAACCTATGCCTGGATGCCTCTTCTTTGCACTGAAAAACTCCCAGATTCTCTTTTACATTTAGAGTGCCTGGTTTGAAGATGATGGTCCAATTGGTTAAATTTCATGCTCTCAATACTGGGCACCTCAACATATAAAATGCATTGAGGTCTGCCCTCTTCATTTTTAGGCTCTTGCAAAGCCAACTTCAATGAAATCTTTGAATTTACGGTTAGTAATCACAAACAGCAGGGAGAGGGATACCCTCCACTCATTCATTCGTTCTCTGGTCAGCTGGAGGGTCTGCACAAACTTAACTCTCACATGGGTGGCGAGAGAGAGAGAGAGAGAGAGAGAGAGAAAGAGAGAGATGCACCTGAGACATACACTGCACAGGGAAATCAATGTTCTATGATGCTTTTTTTGGATTGGGAAATTAAATTACGCCACTAACTGGCGACTTAGTTGAAATCGATCCACGACCCAAAGTGGGTCCCATAGTTTTGGAAAGGCTGGTCTATGATCTGTTTACAAAGCTCTGACTGTTAGCCATGCTAACAGCTATGGTCGAAGCAGTGCACATGCGCAGCAGCTGATGCTGTGCCCTGGAGGAGGGGCCCAGTTTGGATGTTGCGTGTAAACAAATAAACGAAACCTATTAAAAATTCCTGCATACCCTGCCTTAAAGTTGCCCTAATACACCATTGTAACCTATGGGTTTTTTCAATCATGTTACATTTATGATAAAGTCAAGAAAATAATCTATTAGCTTTACTTCTGCATTCTTCAAACTGGAAACCAGCATAGCATACTACAAAACAGACCCAACACAACTGTCATACGACATACTACATTCAAATGCAATCTGCAGTTTGCAATAGGCAGGTTCGAAAACAGCCTTGGTCTTTCAAAATGAAACCACCCTTAACAGTGTCTCCATGGTCCATCATGCAAAGTTAGCTTAGTTAGCCTCAGCTTTTTCCTCTTGTTTCTCCTGTGCTTTTTATTTTTTATTATGTAGTCACGTAACAGAAAGGTCCCGACTCGCGATGGACAGGTCCTGGCAGACACACAGCTATTATAAAAGGGGTTACAAGTAGAGCCCGACCAATATGGGACTTTTGGGGCCAATGCCGATACCGATACTGGAGACAAAAAAAAGCCAATATCCAATGAACTGGATGTTGTTTTTATCCCATATATCGGCTAATACATGGGATAAAAACATTGACATACACACGATATATACTGCACACAAATTGAAATTGCTATCATACCCAAAAAGTGATCCAAGACAAAGGAGCAGGACACAAAATATTAAAACAAGGAATTTTAATCATAAAATTGTTGACATTAGGACTGTAAACCAACTGATAAATAAGGTAAACTGTAAACACAGTGACAAATAAAATAGGCCAACTGTTAACAAATTGGTGTTTTTTTTTAGTCTTGCTGGTACTGGAGCCCTGGCACACAGATGTTGCATCCAACACCTGACAGTAGACACTTAGAGAAGTGGCTCCACACCTCACTCTCCCCCTCTGCCTGCATAATGAAAACATGTATTTAATGCATTTTGGTAATAAGCACAGAATTTGACCATAGTTGACAATTTTTAAATTAAAAAGTGGCTGCATTCATCTTAAAGTGATAATACACAAGCTAATGGGAGGTGTTTTAAACTGATACATTATGTGTTTTTGAAAGGCTCATTCCAAAAAACACCTCAGCAATATCAACTAACTAATCGTATTTACTAGCTTCTGAAAAGTTCCATCTTCCATTTAATGCGAGGAACTAAACTAGATTTTATGTAATAATGTCACTGCTTTCAAATCATGCAATTAATAAAACACTACAAAATACTAGTGAGACTCTGTATAGTATTCTCATATTAATGGTGGACATGGGAGTTAACAGTTGCATATATTGTTGTTTAATAAAGATGCAACGTTAAAACACCGTATTATAGTGTTAAAAACAGACTGTATAAAACATGGATGTAATCTCCGTGACGTCACCCGTCTGTTACTGCAGCTCCGTTTTGAGGCTAAACTGCGGGCGCAGCTAGGGCAGTCACAATTACTACAATATTCGCCAATCGCGATTATTTTTCATATTCACAATTATTTCCTCTGCCCATCCTCTGAGCTCTGTCTGCACGATGGCTGCAGCTTTTACTTGCATGATCACAACTTTCTTTTTTGGCCGCGTATTTTCGGTGGTGACAGTCTTTCGGCTGAAAACTGAAAATGTGCTTTTGAGCCATTTTCGGCCGAATATTTTCGGTGCCTCCCTATATGTTAGTGTTCCTTGCCAGAAACCTACCTTGACAGGAGTAAAATTCTTGACAGGTTGGGGATGTGAACGATGACGGGAACATGACTAGGACTGGCCATAGTATTTTATTTATTTTATTTTTTGGCTGTCACTTTAATTTCTTTGTATAGCACACAGCTATTAATACTGTAGCAGCTAAATATTTAAGCTTACTTGTTGTTATTTGTCATTTAACACTAAGCCAAAGAGTCTAAGAGACCCGTGCTGCACTTTATGGAGCCTAAAAGGTGAAAATATATTGTTTGTCCTGTGCAATTTTTGAAGACAGCCATGTTTACTTGCCCTCCTGTCTTGTTTTTCAAAACCTAAAAGGAAAGAGAAACATTTTTGTCTGCATGTTACTGTTGAAATTGTTTACTTTTTATACTGTGTACTGATTACTGATGCTGATGTCTTTGTCTATTTTTTGATGTATATTGCTCTTATTCATTAAGGTTTCAGTACAGAATAATATGAAAGCTAATTATAGTACAATAGAAGTATATAAAGAAGAGAAAAAATAGACAATATATTCGTTAATCGCAATTATTTAGCCCCGTTTCCACCAAGCAGATCGGGTCGGTTTGTCTCGGTAAGGCACGCATTTTGTAGCGTTTCCATAGACTAAAACCCCTTATAAGCGACCCGTACCGCTCCACTTTTCAGTACCCTTCCGTTGGGGTGCCAAGCCGCTCCAAACCGGCCCCAGGGGTGGGGCTATAATCACTGTGGTAGTTGATTGGTTAAAAGATCGGTAACTTCCCGTGCGGCAGCGGTAATAAAGAACAACACACAAAGTTCAAAGAAACTTAATATTTAAGTCTATTGTTTCAGTCGTGTGTGCTTTTTATTCAAGTTTTTTTGTATATTGTTTTTGGTTGTGTGTGGTTTATATTCAAGTGTATTTTTTGTTAACAAAGACTGACAGTCCATTTTATTTATTGTTTTTGGTTGTTTAATTGTTTGTTTTGGATATTTACAATGTCTTTTTTCGTAATATAATTCCAATTCTAAATATCTTTAAGAAATAAAAGTTTATCTATCTTTATTAGGGTGTACTTGCATTATTATACTATCATTATTATTACATTCGTTGAAAAATGGTAGCAAAACGTCAGGCAAAATTTGTTATCGTGAAAGGCCTACCGGTGGATGGAAAATCCATGGTTAATCCTGAAGTTATCTCGATAAGAGAAAATCCAGCTTTGTAGTACAGACCTCTGCTGTGCAAAGATGCTCTCGAAGTGTTTGTTGGCAAACTAGAGTACAGAGTTGGAAAATGTCAAAAGGAGGGTTTCATTTTCCAATGCTGCTGAAGCAGTCTGGCGGCACTGTGCTTGCTTTTACGCACTGAATTTTTCTAGGACCTAGACATGTCCCAGCAGAAGATTGAAACTTGTGTTGCTAATGTTTAGGAGTTCTTGTCAAAGGAATTGTGGGTTATGGAGCCCTACATTCCCACACTACAGGATGTTGAAGGTGCCCTTTGATTCTGTGTCACAGAAATATTTCCTGGAGAAAAGATTTAAAAAGTTTTGGGTGGCCAAAGGACACATTGTTGCTCCCAGACAGGCTAAATACACATTTAAAAGGGTCATTCTCCCATTCGGTACTACACTGCAAAAGCTGAAATCTAAGCAAGTCATTATGTCTTATTTTTAGTAAAATTTGTCTTACTATTCTTGATTTGAGCCACATTTACCAGACAAGGTCATAAAAATGCCTCGTTTCAAGTTTTTTAAAGACAAAAATGAGGCATCAATTGCTTGTAACGTGAAAAAAAATCTGCCAATGGGATAAGATAAAAGATTATTGTTTTAAGAGATCTCTCCAATTTCAAGAAACTTCCCGGCGAATTCGTCTTATCCCATTGGCAGATTTTTTTGACTTGTTACAAGCAATTTACACCTCATTTTGTCTTACAAAAACTTGAAATAAGACATTTTTATGACCTGGTCTGGTGAATGTGGCTCAAATTAAGAACAATAAGACAATTTTTTACTACAAATAAGACATTATGACTTGCTTAGATTTCTGTTTTTGCAGTGTACACTGCTAAAAAGAGAGTCTGAATATAAGATTAAAATACTAAATTTGATGGAAAAATATCTTATTACTAGTGAAATCATTTGTCCATGCAGCAAGATAATTTTCACTTGACTAGAAATCTTGAAATAAGACTGATAAGTCAAAAAACAAGATGGCCTTGATAAGTAATCTCAGACCTTAAAACAAGAAGAAAATGCTGGTTTTAAGATTAAAATGCTTGAAAAAAAACTTCCCGAAGAAGAATTTTATGTGAAATACACTGAATATGAGCAATAAAAACCAATTTCCATCCACCCATTTTCTTAACCGTCCATTCTGCTATTCAGGGTTGCAGGTGGCTGGAGCCTGTCTCAGCTGTTATTGGGCGAAAGGCAGGGTTCACCCTGGACTGGTTTGGCAGTCAACTGAGGTCCACACAGAAAGGCCCACCATGCCCCAATGGGGAAATCGAACCGGCAACCTTGCTATGAGGCTGAAGTGCTACCCGCTGCGCCACCGTACCGCCCTAATTTTAGTAAATGGAATGAAAAATATCACTTTTTTAAGTCAAAACTACTTAGAACTGGAGAAGTATGATTAAGATAATTCGCGATTCAAGTGCTCTCATCTTGAAATAAGCATAATCCATATTAAAGGTTAAACCAGAATCTTAAAACCTGTCCTTGATTTCAGAACATGAATCCTCACCTATTCTACAGAAATTAAAACAGCAAATGAGTACTTTCAACATTTATTGAACATTGAACTTATTACTTCTAGAAAGTCTGAAGCAGTTATTATCCAATTCCAGAATCTTTACCATGTTGAACACTACACCTCAAGGAAGCAGAGTGGGATTCTTATATGACTTTACCGATGGGGGCTCTCTTTGCATCTCATTCTTTATATTCTCAGCGGCCTAATGCATTGCAAATAATATTGTGCACAGATGAAATTGAATTGAATTGAATTGAATCAGGACCAGTCTTAGCTTTCACAAATGCAGAATATGTAAAGCAAAAAGTCAGAGATTTTTTGGGAATAGAGATCACACAATCCGTAGTCTCAGTAAAACGGTAAACCCTCAATGGTAATAAGTACATCAGTATGAATACAGACCGTGAAAGCGGGGCCTCACGATCCTTCTGACTTTTTGGGTTTTAAGCAGGAGGTGTCAGAAAAGTTACCACTTAGGATCATTGCAGATGTGGATGATGCCTTACCAGTGTTTGGACTGCTAAAATATATCTTTCTGATGGATTCCTCATTTGTTGCTTTTGAGTACCAGCGCCATGAAACTTTGAATTTGAATCAGGACTTTTTGCCATATGAAGTGTCAGTGCCCACTCTTGCGCAGGCTACAGAATGTGTTCATGAGCTTATTGATTGCACTTCATATTATTCTATTCATTTAAAAGGAAGTTTGTTTGTTGCACTAAAATATGAGCTGAACTACATGTAATTGCATCATGAGTTGTGGTTTTGGTTGTATGCCATGTTTTACACTTTTTGAGCATGGGTTTATAAAATTCTTAGCTGTTTGCTAAATAAACTGTCTTAAAAAGATGATTTTTTGTGTTATTCTTAAATCAAGCAGCTTGAGTTAGAGCTTAATCTTGAAACAAGTTTTAATGTTATGAAATTACATGTGAGATAACTAAAGTAACTTGTTTTAACAGTTATCCACTCATTTTAGGATTCTCAGACTAATTAAGACAAAATTGAAACGTTCATGCTTTTTTTGAGATCTAACATATTTTTAAATGCTAAAAATAAGTTAAATAGAATAATCAAACAAGATATTTTATTTAGCATGTCTTATAGTAAGATTTTAAATCTTGGCAAGTGCAAGATTACTTGCAGTGTACATACCTGTCTGAGATTGCCTTCAGCACTCTTGTGAGGACAAAACAAATGCATGCAACAGACTTGATGTCCACCAGGATTTTATGCTGGCTGTCACAACTATCATACCTAACATTGCATCCCTGGTCAGAGGCTTGCAAGCCCAAAGTAGCCATTAGGTCATGAATGTCCAGTATGACAGTAAAAAAAATGTAAGGGATTATATTAAAATGTTTGATCTCATGAGAGTTGAGAGACTAAATGCCTCTGCAATTTTTATTGTTTTTTTTAAATGTATAATTATACAAAGAAATGAATAAAGAAAGTTGTAATTATTCATTTATAGGGTAAACCAATGAGTAGAAAGTATAAAGAAGTAGTAGAGTATAAAATAAAAAAATATTTTCATTTTTGCATTTCAAGATTTGTAATCTTCCACTTTATTCTTTTGGTGCATGCGTGGTTGGGGAGCACTGCTTTGTCTCGACACAAGGAAAAAAGGCAGGGAACCACTGCCTTTCAGAACACATTTTGCTGCTGGTCATCCAACACTTTGAGTCCAAACCATCTCTAAACTATTTAGCCATTATTTATCTTTGACTGACCAACTCTTCTTTGGGGTTGGACTCTGTCTGTGTGTTATTGCTACAATGAGTATAGGTGATTGGAGGGTGGGGATGTCAGGTCACAGAGCGAGGGAGGCGGAGCATAGAGAATGTGTGTGTGTGTGTAAGATGTGGACGCTTGGGGAGGGAGAGGAAAAGTAGGAAAAGTAGACCCATGGTCACTAGTTTGCACCTAAATAAATAAATAAATGTACAGTTGTCCCCAAAAGTTTAAACCCTCCAGCAGAATTTCTGATTTTTTGGCCTTTTCACAGAAAATATGAATGATAACACAAAAACCTTTTTATCACCCATGGTTAGTGGTTGGGTGAAGACATTTATTGAAAAAAAAAGTTAGTTTTCCATTTTTTAAATGATAATGACAACAGAATCTTAAAAAATGACCTTGTTCAAAAGTTTACACACTCCGGTGGTTTTGTCCTGATAACATGCACAAAAGTAGACACAAATGGGCTTGAATGGCTTTTTAAGGTAATCATCCTCACCTGTGATCTATTTGCTTGTTATCAGTGTGTGCGAATAAAAAGTCTGTGAGTTTATAAGCTACTGACAGACGCATGAATCTTTATTCAGTGATGCACTGACATCTCTGGATTCTGAGTCATGAGGAAAGCAAAAGATATGTTAAAGGATCTGCCGGGAAAGTTAATTGAACCGTACAAAACAAGGCAGCCATAAAAAGATATCCAAGGAACGGAGGAGGAGGAGTAGTGTTCAAACCCTGATTAAGAAGTGAGAAATGAGGGATTCTGTTGAAACCAAACCACGGTCGGGTAGACCAGCAAAAATTTCAGCCCCAAATGCCAGGAAAATGGTTGGGGATACAAGGGAAAACCATCAAATAACTTCAGCTGAAATACAGGACTCACTGAAAATAACATTTTAAGATGCGCATAGGAGGCACTCGAGAAATACAGGGCTGTAGGTTGAGTTGACCGAAGAAAGCCATTTTTGCACAAAGTATCTCACTTACAATTTGCCAAACAGCATGGAAACAAGCCTCGAAACTTCTGAAACAACAAACAACGTCCCACCCGTCCCCCCCTATACTGACGCCTATGGGTACTCCCCAGACTCCCCAAATTGAATCCCAAATCACCTCTTTTCTTTTGGAGTTAATGTAGAAAAATGTGTTGATTCATGTTGAATCCAATGTAAAGTTTTCCATCCCCAAAATAAATGTTTCCTCGTCAGTGGTGCCGAATTACCTCAAGCTGCAGATAAACCACAGTGCAGGCTGTGTCAGTAATTGACTGCAGTGGAAACTGGTACAGTCGTGCGCAGCTCTGAAGTTCTGCGGCATGCACACTTTGAGTGTGAATTGGGGGTTACACATGAAGGGGTGCAAAAGGACTCCTCACAAAAAGTGTAAGAGGGGCACATCCCACCAGTCCCCCCCTAAACTGATACCTGTGCATGACTGACATAATCAATTAATCAGTCAATCTCTTATTTATATTGCACTGAATCATAAAAAAATGATATCCCAAGTCACGTCCTAAAAACATGAACAAGATTGGGCCTGTTACCGTAAATGAAATTTTATTGTATTGACAGAGACCCTACATCAAGTCATGATAAGAAGTCTTATCTTAACCCACCATGTGTGCAGCAGTATGAAGCATTTAGCATGTTACAGTGGTGAGGAACAACTTTCCTTTCCTTCAATGGGCAGAAACGTAAGGCCAATCAGACAGTCAGACAGTTGGGATTAGAGGAAGAGAGAGGAAGAGAGAGAGAGAGAAGGAGAGAGAGAGAGAGCAGTGAGAGATTGGGGGAGTGGGGAGAGGGAGAAGTTGAGAGAAGTTAAGAGAGAGGAATGAGGCAGGAACACACAAATAAACTCACACACAGAAAGCTACAGACACACTGACTGTCTAAATCCTGTAGTCATATAACGAGGAGCATAATAACACAGTGTCATATTTTATTATTTCTGCTACATTGTCTCTCTGTTGTAGACTCTGTGTATGGTGCTGTATTTCTATCATTCTTTTTACAGTCATATGATTTTTCCACAGGGACTATCTCTACCGGTTCTGGCCGCTCTGCTCTCTCATCCTCCTCAGTTGTCAGCTGCAGCTTCTCACAAATGCGATGATGGAAGGAATCGAGCCCTCTCTACTATGCTAAGAAGATATTTAAGTGCTGCGGGAATTCTCAGCACCCTCTACAAAAGACTTTAAAGTTACTTAAAGCTTCATTTGAGAGACTTTCAAACTTTCCTGGGGAAATCTATCCGACCTCTTTTCTTGGTTGGCTGAATGAACCTGAGTTAAAAGTTGGATTCTGTTCTCCAACTTTGCCTCACATTGTTAATATGATAATGTACTAATCAGAACCATGGCTCTCTGAAGAAGAAAAAGCAAAATATTTTTCTCATTTGGTTAAGTATCTTGAGGTCTCTTAGTGCATCTGATCAGCAGGGGTACTTGGAGTATTTGTAGATCCCAAGAACATCCATGTAACCTGATGAGCCATCATTCTGATACAACAATGGAGGTTACCACAGTCACTTTGTGCCTCAGAACTTCTGGGGTCTAACAGACCTGGTCCCCCAGTGGGTGAGGACAGGAGGTGGGGAGTTTGTTTGCACCAGCAGCATGGATTACTATGTTGAGTGCCGCGTCTGTGATCCAGAGGAGGGACACGGTGAAGTGGATGAGCCGCCACTCCACAGTATTCATGCACCTAACCGGATCCGCCCATCATCATATCGAGCACTAAGGACTGCTGTGTCCAGCTTGGCTCGCATTGACGACTTCTTCTGCGAGAAAATCGGTTCAGGCTTCTTCTCAGAGGTCTTTAAGGTATGTAAACTTGTCATTTGACTGAATTAAAGGGTTATTGTGACACCCCTTACACTCCACCCAATTCTGGCCTATTCACCTGAAAACCATAAGGTCAAAACTCATCAGTGACACTTCATTTGAAAGATCAAAGTCTCTAGTTTCAGAAAATGTCATGTTGTAATGTATGGCTAAAGTTCACATCGGGAAGAATGCAGCTGAAACAGGTTTTTCCTCTTCATGTTTTTATAACCAATTTATGAACATCATTGACTTAAACATGCTTCATGCCAGACATAAGGCATCCACCACATCACTTCTACACCTTGTCATCTACATCTGGGTGAAACTTGAGCTTCCTAGGTAAAACCGTGTAGGAGTTAGAGAGTTTTTAGTCTCAGGTGTCAAACACTAGCAGATGCGTCCTCATTTACCACAGTCCAGTATGACACCTTTGCATGAACAAAACCAGCTGTATCAGTGCCGTGTCTTCATTGTGGTCAACTTTGTTCTCTCTGTGAAAAAGTTCGCTGAAAATTGTGAAATTATAGGTCCTGTTCTCAGCTTGAGCTGCTCCTGTTGTGTACATGAATACAGTTGTGCCTAAAAGTTTACACCCCCCAGCAGAATTTCTGATTTTTTGGGGTTTTTTTTTTTTTTTCAGAAAACATGAATGATAACACAAAAACCTTTCTGCCACTCATGGTTAGTGGTTGGGTGAAGACATTTATTGAAAAAAAAAATAGTTCACTCTTTTTAAATCGTAATGACAACAGAAACTTCAAAAATGACCCTGTTGAAGAGTTAACAGCCCCCAGTTCTTAATAGAGTGTATTTCCCCCTTTAACATCAATAACAGCTTGAAGTCTTTGGTGGTCGTTGTGGATGAGGGTCTTTATTTTCTCAGATGGTAAAACTGACCATTCTTCTTGGCAAAAAGCCTCCAGTTCCTGTAAATTCTTGTGCTGTCTTGCATGAACTACACATTTGAGATCTCCCCAGAGTGGCTCATTTATATTGGTCAGGAGACTGAGATGGCCAATCCAGAATCTTCACTTTATTCAGCTGTAGCCAATGGCAGGTTGATTTGGCCCTTGTGTTCTGGATCATTGTCATGTTGGAACATCCAGGAACGTCCCATGTGCAGCTTCTGGGCTGATGGGTGTAAATTTTCCTCCAGTATTTTCCGATAACATGTAATATGCTCCATTCATCCTTCATTCATCAGTTTGGACCAAGTTTCCTGAGCCTTTGTAGCTCACACATCCCCAAAACATCAGTGATTCACCTCCGTGTTTCCCAGTAGGAATGGTGCATCTTTCATCATGGGCCTTGTTGACTCCTATCCAAATGTTATGTTTATGGTTGTGGCCAAAAAATTCAATTTTGGTCTCATCACTCCAAATGACTTTGTTTCAGAAGTCTTGAGGCTTGTCTCCGTGCCGTTTGGCGTATTGTATAGCGGGATATTTTGTGGCATTTGCGTAGAAATGGCTTTCTTCTGGCGACCCAACCGTGCAGCCTATGTTTCTCCAAGTGTCTCCTTATTGATCTTTTAGGCACAATTGTATGAATGATTACGCGTTGCAAAAAAAGATTTTTTGGTAGTCTATCTAGCTACAGCAGGCTTTGTGTGAATGGTAAGGCTGTTGGTTATTGTACAAGCGATTAGCAGGCCCGGTAGCAGGTCAAGAAACCAGCCTGTCAAGAGGCTTTACGCAGTATGAGCCAACGCCACCAGCCAGTCAAGCAGAGAGCACTTCCTTTATAAACCAGGCTCTCCTGGCAGCAAAACTCTTGAGTATCGAGCCGGGGACACTTCTGTATTGTAGCCGGAAGTCTAAGGAAATAAAATATGCCAGGCTTTGCCAGATTCACAGTGAGGAGGAAATGCCATAAGAATATAGAAGCTGTTATTGATGAGAACAGACACAAAAGACAGACAAACAACAGACTTTATAGGAGAAATTTCACCACTTGGAAGAGTTTGTTGAAACAACACTTTTGGTGTGTTTGAACTCTGGATTCCTCTTGTGGAAAGGAGAGTGGATCTTCAGGGTGCAGGCTACAGACATGATGTAATGACCCCAAACAGGTAGGACCTCCCGTTTGTTGTGATCGCCATCTGAGCTATTCTTTCACTTGTCATGTTTTGCCGGTCAAGTTAACTTTAACACCAACTTAGCTGCTGAAATGTGAAGAATCTAAGCTTTCTAATGCTGGTTGCGTTCCAATGTTTGATGAATGCATTAGTGTTTATACTTTGATGATGTCAGAGGAATGGCAAAGTGGTGGAATGAAAGAGGTTGGAGCAGTGGTTCACAAAGTGGAGTCCTCGGTCCCCAGGGGGTCCACAAATCATAGCATGATGGTTCATGAAATATCATAATAAGTCTCTTAAGTTGTGCTTTGCCATTGAAAACGGTGTGTATGCTTGCATGCTTCTTGAAGATACTTGGCAATAAACCTGATTCTGATTCTGACTAAGGACGACTTGTGCTAGTGAAATAAGCACATTGTGCTCATTACCCTCTCTGTAGCTAGCTTCTCTCACTGTAGTAAGGCCAATCAATCAATCAGTCTTTATTTCAAAACAAACTGTCACAACAATCTGTCCTGCATCCCTTGCTCACTCATCACTCTGGTCACAACTGTTCCTGCTACTACTAACTTTGTTTGTTGGCTCGTGGGCATAGAGCTGTTTTTGGATCAGTTCGTATGATCAAGAGATGCAAAGTCCAAGCTAGCTGAATCAAGAAAATATGACAGCAGGTGTATGGAGATTAGTTTTCTCCTTTTATTCTGTGTGCTTTGTTACCTTGACTGGCTTCATAGCTCCCTTGGCTAGCTCCTGAAGACATATTACATATTTTGGTCTCCCAAAACTGTACTCAGTAAAACCAAAGATTTTGTCTTGTGCAAGAATGAGGTATACATCCCCTGGAACACAGATGGTGAACGTAGACAAAAATCTAGAGAAAGTGCAGAAGGTTTCTTAATTAGTGGCTTGATGGATTGCCATAGCTAAGAAGCCACACCCAATTGGGCAGGATCTCATGCTTCTAGTATTGGTTGAATTGGTAGAAATTGTACTTGGGACAGAGGCAGCTAATAAACTGAAAGGTATACCTGTCTCAAATGACACTGTGAGCAGAAGAATTGGAGACCGCTTGGCTGACATTGAGTCACAGCAACTGGATAGACTGTGTTCTTCCGAGTACTTTACTTTTCAGATGGCTGAATCACCAGACATTGCTAGTGTGGCCCAATTGATTGTTTCATTATCTGTGGGGAGGGAGCATTTTGGAGGACTTTGTTTTGCATTTTGCCACACATTTGGCATTTGTGTGGCTCTTTGTATGGATGGTGCAGTGGTGATGAGGGGCTGGGAGTGCAGGGTTATTTGAATAAAAAGGTTATGGAAACACGCTGTATGCTGCATTGGTAGGCGCTTGCAGGTGCAAAGATATGGAGCTGAACACAGCTCAGTCAGACAACTTGATTTTGATTTTTTCATTTAAGCAGCAAATATATGTTATATGTCATATGGTGGTGGCCAGGCTACGGCCTTATCACTTCCTGCAGTAAGTTTACATAGAGACAGAGAAGGGCGATGAACACAACCCCGGAGCTTGTAGGTGAATGCTGGGCATTGACAGGCAGAGGGGGAAATGTGAGATTTCCTCAGTTCAAATAGAGCACCTAATTGGCAGATAATGAGATTGGGAGATAGTAATGACAAATGGGATTTGGCGTGTGTAGCAGCGCAGCTTGAGTAGCTTGCCTGAGCTAGCTTGCCTGAGCTAGCTTGCAGGCTTCACGCCATTTGTGACTGTAGTTAGTTTTGTGAAGTCATGGGCACTGCAGTCACATTGGTTTGGACAACTTTGCAGGGAGATGGAATCTGGGCAAGAACACGACCTGCTGAAAATCTGAAAACAATCTGCTGTATCCCTCTGAAGTGCTTATGGTGAAGTTTTACAGCGGATGCTTGAGCTGTGCTGAGAGATGTCCAAGTTTATGAGGGAACAAACCTTACTGCTCAATCTTTTTGACCTAGGTGTCCAAAAAATTGGCATATCTTTCCAACATATCCAACTTACTAAACTGACTGAACCTCTCTTTTCAAGGAGGCTGTGCTTCTATCCTGGAAGTTAGCATCAAAATCATTATTATTTGAAAAATAAACAGAGCTGTGAAGCAGGACACTAGACAAATCAATTCAAATCAGAATTTTCTGGAGTAATTGGCTTAATTTCTATGATGTAGTCTGTAACCCTGTGATGATAACTTCTGTTTTGATTTGTTCAGCACTATCTTTAAATGATTTAAAGTAGTGACAATCATTATGTCATTATTTGAAAGTTGAAACACTTAATGAAAGTCAGAATTAGACTGGCAGTTTTAAATGGCTGGATTTGGGACAAAGAGAAATGCCAGTCTTGCTACTATTAATTTTCTAAAAGCTTGTAAGATAAATTGCTTGAAAAGCTTAAATGCTGTCATGTTGAGGCCACAAGGAATAAATGGCCCTCATTTTAAAGTGTACTAGCAGTACTTACATGATTCCTTCAGATTTAGATGTTAGCTGTTTTTCACTATGCAACACATCTGACGTGTTTAGATTGATAAGTTTTATAATGGTTCCAAGGGTATCTAAGAGAACAAAATAACGTAAGCATGTGCTTGATTTATCTTACACGTTCTTGGAAAATGTTGTCACCTGTAGGGGGTCCCTGGCCTCCTCATTTAAAGGGGCCATATTACGCAAAATCCACTTTTACGTGGATTACTAACGAAAATATGGGTCCCCCGTGTGACCCGTGTGCTTCACTGGCTTCCTTTTCCTGAAGATCTCTCCTCAAGTGAGCTGTTTGAAATCAAGCCAGTATTGATGTCATTGCCAAACACACACGTCTACTATGTCTCATTTTTGAATACTTCAGAATTAAAGTAAGATCACAGCGCTCTTGTTATTTTTCAGGTGTTTCCCTTGTGCTGATAAAGATTAAAAGACTTAAACATCAGTTTTGAATTTCTGAGACAATGTGACAGTGATGGTGCGAAATCAAAGCAGTTACGTCCTCATGATTAAGTCTAAGATTAAAATGTATCTCAACTAAGTCCTGAGCTGTCTTTTTTATCACAAGAACACAGAAGACTAGCTTATTTCTGCTATGTAGCTGAAATCTAGTGCGTATGACGGGGGTATTTTTCATTTCCTCCACCTCAATCTCAAGCTCTGTGGCTTCAATCCTAATTTTTTGTTTACAGGCTCTTCTCTCTAAAACTCTCCATGGAGACAGACAGTAGCACATGCTAAATCCCCATTTAAATAGGGACATCTGCACCTGCGATTAACTGCGCACACTATCTTGGTAGATCACTCGCGACGTGGCTTCTTTAGCATGTGCAATTTTTTAGAACGCACAGGCAAATTAGCGCTACGTATTTGGGATCTTAGTAGATCAGGCCCTAGATATAAGCAGCACAGCAGAAATCAGCCCGTCCTCTGGGTTCTTGTGATAAAGATGACAGTTCGGGACTTGGTTGAGATACATTTCAATCTTCAACTTTATCACATGGTCATTACTGCTGTGATTGTGCACTGTTACTGTTACATTGTCTCAGAAATGCAAAACTGATGTTAAAGTCTTTTTATCTTTATCAGCAAAAGGGAAAAACTTGAAAAGTAACAAGAGCGCTGTGATCTTATGTTAATCCTTACATCTTCAAAAGGAAACGCACTTCACCTCTTAATTTGTCGCTGATATCATAATGTGCACATTCTGTTAGCTTTACAAAGAGATGAACTTGTTCTTTACCTGCAGCTTCTCATCCTCCCTCCTCCTCTGGATCTCAGGATTTACAGAACGACTGCAGTACAAAAAGCTCTGACTCTCCACATGTCTAACAATCGACATTTTAGAGCAACAAAACACAGAAAAACAAGCCCTTTTTCAACAATTTAATTTAAATTTCATGATCAAGCTGATATGATCTGTGCCTGTTATGTGCAGAAAGTGAGGTAGAGAGAGGGAGACTCCAAATCATCATATTATTCATTTTTTTTACAGGCTTTTTGGAGCTCTTGAGTTGTGGAGATGTCTAAACATTTGCCACAGTTGGTTGTATTGGCATCTGACAGGAGCCCCGCCTTTCTCCCTGGCTTGATCCTGCTTCCAACAAAGGCATCTTCATGTGCCGTAACTCACGTTATTTTGGGTGTGTGTTCAGCATTTTGCATTAAGGCAGTTTTGATAGGAGGGTGAAGCCTTAAATTTGTCACTTGGTTTCTCCTGTTTTCCTTTAGGTTTAGTCAGCTTAAGAGATGTCTTTTTTTTTTTTTCAGTTTGGTAGGATAAGGAGCATAGTCTTTTCCATTTGTTGTGTTGCCCTTTTTCTCCCTCTGAAGCAAAAATAAACTACTTTCGTTTGAACCAAGTTTTCTCTAGCCTTTGATGTGAGTGGGAGAGCGGAGGGGGACAACAGGTTGTGTCCTCAGGTTTCCTTTAGGCTTGGGGGCATAACAGTCACTTAAAAAGGTCAGGGTGAACTCTAACCCCTCTCCTAGCCAGACACTTTAAGTTACTTGAGATAGTTTCTTGTATTTGGCATCTCTGAGGAGCATCTCGTCGAATTTTAGGATTGTTCTAACAGAACATTCTTCCCTGTGAAATCACAGGATTGCTGCGTGATGCTGGAATCCCTGACAGATCTTTAGTTGCAATGTTACAACATAGCGCGTTTACAAAAGCCTCTGAATTGCATATGATTCGCCACTTGACTCGTGGACTACCGGCATTTTCTGAACAGTTTCAATATGTCTAAGGACTGACATTTTCTTAAATGATGGGGGTTGTCCTCCTTACACCTTCTTGCACAGCTCGAAAAAGTTATTTTCTGTTGTTTGGGTGGCTCCTCTTCAGTAACAGTGACTGTTTCTGCGTCAATGTAGTTGAAGTGTAAAGACAAGTAGAGTATTTTACACAATTACGAAGAGCAGCAGCAGAGGAAAGACCCTAAGGTAAGCAGTAAAGAGAGTAAAGAAGAGATGGTCAATGCACACCAAGATGTCTGGATAAAATTTAGGTGGTTTAAGATAGGATACGATAAGACAAAATGCTTTATTCATCCCATGAAGGGAAATTCATAGTCACAACAGCAATGCAAAAAAAACAAAACAAAAAAACAAAACATAACGAATAGTCCAAAAGTTCCAAAACTAGATACAACAATATAATAATTATCAACTAGAAAATAAAAACAAAGACAGAGCTTTTGTACTAAGCTGCCACTGAGTGGTGCTCAGAAAAGTAGAAGTAGAAATTAATTAATTAATTAAGTAATTAAGAACTCCACCAGAGATGACACCTTGACCATATTCTCTTGTCAGCCTCCACCTCCACAGTACCCAGGACTGAACTGGACTTCTTCACCAGTCTGTTCAGTCTCACTTCCTGTATCCTGTCTGCTCACAGCAGGTGAAATCCTTCTAATGTGGCATTGTGTCCAATGTTACCTCCATTAGCCATGTCTCCGTGATAAGCATGATGATGGTATTCTCTCTGGTGCTGAGTTAGTGCAATTAGCTGATCCATCTTGTTGGAGACATCTTATATTCCCCACAGCAATTCATGGAAGAACAGGTTGATGTTGTCACCCACTGGCTCACACAGTAGTACCAGCATGTCTTTTTTACGCTTTCTCTTCAGCTTTGGCCTCCACCAGTTAGCATCAACATGACATGGGCTGATATTTTGTTACATTCCCAATTAAAATGAGGATATCAGTGCTAAATTAGGTTAATTCTAAGTACCTATTCCTATTCCCAAACTTGCCCTGTTGGGTTGTGTTATACTAGATTGATTTATGGCATGCCAAAGTCTCGATGACAATGCCACACCGGCCGACTGAGTTTAGCAGTGAGAAGAAAGATCTGTTTTTTCTCTGCTGAAAACTGTGTCTGGAGCTGGACTGCCGTATGGAAAAGAGACAAAAGAACAGAAGTAAGCCTTAAAAAAAAGAAAGAGAGAGTGACAAAGCATAAACTAAAGACTAAAACATGGGCCAAAGACCAAAACATGGACTAACAGCTGACACACACGCTAAAGGCTAAAGGCTAAAGTCTTAATACACGGGCTGAAGGCTAAGACACAGGTTAAGCTGTTTGTGAGAATGTTCATTCCAACCCAAATGCAGCAGTTATACTGCAGTGATCTGTTTAAACCTGAGTCAACTAATCAACCAAAGTGCCAGGTTACATTTACTCAGCATGATAGATGAGCACTGGCAGGGCATAACAAGGACTCACCAATGTAGCACTGTATCAATATGCTATATGTAATCAACTACTAAACTACAGTACAAACACACAAAGTGTGCTTGTTGTCACACTTCAAACAACAGTGTTACATAACTGTTGATAAATACATTACCTCATGGAGTTAAACTCAGTAAGACATTGTCCTGACTATTAGGAAAGTAGTTAGATCTGATTTACATTTATCTTTAAAAACAAATACATGTACATTTCATTGCAACAGTTTATGCTAGTCCACCAGCTTGAGGGGGACCCTGCAATCATATGGGTACTGCTCACAGCCGCTTTTAGCACAGTTCTCAAGTAAATATACTTCACATCTGTCCACCACTGGTCATGTGTTGAGCCCATCTGTGCCATGGCTTTCAGACATGAAGTCAAACGTACGTATGTGCGGTGCTACATACAGGTAGCATAGAAGTGTGTAAGCCTGTCTGTGTTTGTCTGCTTTGTAATGACATCCTGGAAAGTGGTACCTGTCCTCCAATCAGCTTAAGTAGATTACTCACACACCTCAGTCCAGACAAGTGTTTTAGCACCAATTCAGTACTAATCTCTCTGTCCATTCCAGTAGGCATGAAAACAGACATCACGTGACTGTGTGAAACATGCGTGTGCATGCTGGTGCAGCCACACAGAAGGCTGATAGAGCTGATAACATAGGAATAGTTCTAATTTGAACTCCCCTGTTTATGTCACCATTTCTGAAAGCATTTATTTAGTTTTTAAAATGAAACTGCAAACAAGGTGAAGCCACAGTGACTTAATCTTTTTACTTGTGAACCATGTGCAAGGTTCATGGCCTTCTGCTTTTTTTTTTCTTTTTTTTTTGTGTGGCCAGAATTGACTTGATTTTCTATCAATCAATCTATCTGGGAGGTTGATTGATTCATCAATCAATCAATCGATCAATCTGTTTATTTATATAGCCTAATCATTACAAAGTTATCTCAAGACACTTTCAAAAACATCAACTTGTTAATTAATTTCAATGAAATTTTATTTTGCGAACAGCATCAAGCCAAGACAAGAAGTTCTTATCCTGTCTTAACCCGCCATGAGTGCAGTACTTTGCAACATTTAGCAAGATACAATAGAGAGGAACCACTGCCCTTCACCTGGCAGAAACCTCTGCCAGAATCCAACAGCCTAAGCCGCCTGGCAAACAGTAATTAGCTGACGGTCCAATCAGCCAAGGTCCCCAGGCTGCGTCTCATTTGCGCTAAATGATGTCTCCTCTGTCCTCTCTCCTCCGCAACTCCCCCGGAAGTAGATCCAGAGCCGCCATATTAAAGACTGTCCCATTTGCGCTAATTATCTCAGAGGAGAGAGCAGAGAGGATGGAGGAGACTAATGAGAGGAGAGAGAATTGAGGAAACACGAGGGCTGGCTTTGCAGAATTTTTTTTACTGACAGACACTCCCCCACACGGGATGACAGTCTCTGATTGTACGGTGCTCCGGTTCAGAAACTTTCTCTGACGTTTCATGTCAGCAGAGTTTCATGTCAGCAGAGTTAAATGATAGAGAAAAGACAGCTGAAAACAGTCTCTGAGGACAAATCTGAAACGGGTCAGACAGTTGGGATTGAAATCATGTTTGATGTGAGTGTGAAGCACTAAACGCTGATCACAGCTGTCATTAAATCAATAAAACAAATCAATACCGAGTTTCTATAACTGAGATTCATCATCCAATAATTTGTGTAGTGATTTGAAATAGAGAAAAAGTAGTTATTCATGATCAGTTATTTCCCCCTATTCATTTTCCTGCAGCTTCTCTTTCTTTATAAAGAGACTTTAAGTCAGAGAATAAGTGCCGGGACAAAAACACGTTACGCTTCTGTTTATGAAGTTTCATTCATGAGCAGGAGGTTTGTAAAGAGAGACATGATTTCTATTTTACCCTGACATCAAACTCTTCTAGTGTTCCCATAGGTTATATATTATTATGTAATCAGTTTCAGAGTTCACGATTGGATTTGCTCTGGATAAAGGATAATTAATTAATTATAAATAATCCAATAATGGCGCATTTTACCCCCAAAGCGATCCTTGTGCTTCTTAACTGGACACTGAATAAACAGAGCACAGGTTTTCTTCATGTGAGAGTGTTTGTTACACAGATTGAAAACTAAGATAAAGCTGTTTCTGTTTATATTTTATTAGAATTATTACAGCACATGGGCAGACACACAAACAGCTGTTAGAGCTAAATGACGGATGATCTTGATCAGCTGATGCTGTCATCACGAAAAGACCTCACGTCATGAAACGCCTCTGAAGGAAAGGACGTCTCATTTGTCTTCAAACGAGTCTCCTCTTCTCTTCGCTCCTCTCTTCATTTCCTCCCGTCTCTCTTGTGCATCTCTGGTGGGCGGGACTAAGACACAAGTGAACGACGCAAGTGGAGGAAGGAAGGATGGAATTTAGCGCAACTAAGATGCAGCCCCAGACTGTATCTGCTCACACACAACAGTTAAAGTAATATGTTAAATCAGTGTGAGCAAAACTAGCTGAAAAACTACTACCTTTAGTATTTTTACAAATACAGAATGAGCCATAAAACTTTAACTTTTTTTGCATGGAGCTGTGAACATATTGAGCACCTGTGTTAACCTCTTACACTGCACAGGAGCGTGGGCCGTTTGCTATTCCTCTGACGTCATCAAAGTGTGAACAGTAAAGCCTTTTTCAAGCATCAGAATGCTATACAGTGTTAGAAAGCTTAGAATCTTCACATTTCAGCCGCTAAGTTTGTTTTACAGTTCACTTGACCGACAAAACGTAATTGACCTTTTGCAAAAGCTCGCCCCATAACGGTCATTGTCCAATCACACATCCTAGCAACTGTTACCACGTAAGGTCGTCATGCTGCGGACCTCCGACAAGCAAAATGGTGAAGCGATGTGCCTATGGCATATCTAAATGGGACAGTAGGTGCCCCAAGGGTTTGGCTGGGGAAGTCAGAGCTGTAACTCGTAAGCAACTATCATATTAATTAAAATATTTCAGTCAACATCCTCCTGGTGCATACATGTGTCCCGATCTACAGTAACAGGCTTTATATTAGCCTTGGGGCATGTGTAAGTTTAGCTAGATAGTTAACCTAACAGTAACGCTCTTATGGAGGATGTGGACAGAGATAAACATATTTTAACAATACTAGACTAACATAAGAGAACTTACCCGGCAGTGCAAGAGCATGACTGGTCCACAAGGCTGTGCTTGTTGCATTTGAGGTGGAAGTCAAGGGGTTTCTCTGATTTTCCCATTGACCGGTATGCTTTCGCCTCGATAGTCGTAGTGTTCCCATCATTCCTTATTCTAATATTTTGGATACACCTCTCCACAGCATATTACAACCCCTTTTGCCTCCATCTGGAGGATATTGTGCTGGTATTGCTCCAAAAAGAGTCACTGACATGCTCGGGTATACTTCTCCCCGCCAAGACACAGTGTTGAAAGTCCATCGGCGTCAAGAAGCTTGTCAGGCTAGCAACAGTAACAAAGGGGGGCGAGGCTTTTGTGAAAGGTCAATTAGTGAAAGAATCACTCAGATAGCGATCACAACAGGTGGAACATCCTACGTGCTTGGAGGTTATTACGTCAAGTCCATAGTCCATACTCTGAATATTCACTCTCTATTCCACCAGAGGAATCCAGACTTCCAACATCAAAAGTGTTTTTCATGAAATTATTCCAAGTGGTGAAATTGCTCCTGCAGGTCCCTTGTATGTCTGCCTGTGGAGTCCATTCTCATCAATAACTGCAGCTTCCACAGTCTTATAGCGTTACCTCCTCAGTGTGAATCCGGCAGAGCTTGGCATATTTCATTTCCTTAGACTTCTAGATCCAAAATAAAAGCGCCCCATCTAGATGCACGGGGTGTTGATGCCAGGAGAGCCTGATTTATTCAAAAACAGCGCTCTGCTTGACTAGCTAATAGCGTGAACATTTTAAAACACAACAGTTTCTGAAACGAGGGACATTAATCTTTCAAATGAGGTGTCATCGATCAATTTAGACCCAGTAGTTCTTCATTTATAAGCCCTCAAAACATAGCATGGTATTTAGGCCAGAATAAGGTGGGATGTAAGGGGTTAAATTTGCTTATTGTTTTCATCACTTTTGTTTTATATTTTTGCTGTATTTTTGTTATGAAGTGTCCTTGGTAATAATAACAACAACAACAACAACAACAATAATAATAATAATAATAATAAGAACAATAATAACAACAACAACAACAACAACAACAACAATAATAATAGCAATAATAATAACAATAATAACAAAATACTTGGTTAAAAGTATGACACATGGATTAACCCCTCTCCTCTGTCAGGCTTTATCTCTAAAAAGATCATGAATAAACCTACACGAAGTACAGCAAAGGAGAATTCTATGAATTTCCCCAACATTGATGCCCTGAAGTTTTTTAACTTGATGTTCCTGATGTCCCTGTTTAAGTTATATCACTGGAAAAGGCAGCTGTTCTTAAATCCACCTGACTTGCAGGACACTTATATTTACTCCAGTTGTTCATTTTTGTGGGGAAATTTGGACAGCACTTGAAAATGTAAAAATACTTCAAAAGAAGGGAAATTTAAATGCATACCAAGGCCAATGAGCTTCTAGATTGACCTCCATATGCTTTGCATAATATATTATTTATGTATAGCATTACTGTGTTTTACATTTAATGGTGCTCCTGGGTTATCATAGTGATTAACCTAACTGTGCCAGGTGTATCTGCCTTGCGTCCCTCTCTGTACTGCTGCTGGATGAGGCCTCAGTGATTGCCCGCTGGATTTGTGCAGATCAGGAGGGGTGACGGGAAATCCAGAAAGCCTATTAGTCTTAGGCTATTAATACACACATTCTCATGCACAAATATATGTGCACACACACACACACACACACATAAACACACATAAACACACACACACACACACACATAAACACACACACACACACATAAACACACACACACACACACACACACACACACTCATACACAAACTTGCATGTCCAGATACTGAATGGATTGTTTTGTCCACCTTGGCCTGTTGCTGCTCTCTGTGCTGAAAACAGTGCTCTACAAATCTGCATTTCATCCCCTTCCATGAGTATTAGTTGATTCTTGCGACATGGTCCTCTTTCATTGCCAAAAATCAGTATGAAAACTTTTAGGTTGTTACCATATTAATTTCTAGCAGCAGCATGTACAAGCCTATCGAAAATAATTTGTGAGTATTGGTCAAAATATGAATTAAATTGGCAGTTGTTTAATTGTTTACTCTCTGGATGCAGAATTTGTACTCAGATAAAGCTTCCTAGTTACGAAGGAGTCTACACCAAATTTCTTGCAACTGATAGTCCAATAAGCAGTGGTGGAAAGAGTACTGGAAATATGTGCTCAAGTACAAGTACTGTTACATTGCTAAAATATTACTCAATCACAAGTAAAAGTACTGGTGTTGGAAAAATACTCAAGTAAAAGTACAGAGTATTCATCAAAAAACTACTCAGATTATTAGTTACTTTTAACTGGCGATGTCACTGTCACCTCTCCAGATAGAGCTCTAAATTATGTGTTTTACTTTACCAATAGTTAACATGCTAACAATCAATAATCATTAATAACTTTTTTGATAGATTGTCTTTCTTTTTCTCGTTTCAAGTGTTTATTTCCTTATTCAGCAAAGGTCTCAGGCAGACAAAAAACAAAATTAGATGAGGTGCAGTTGCTGCATCGACTATTGATAGAATATCCATGAATACATTTTTAACTGGTTAAATTCTTAACACAAAATCAGTTTGCGATCAATCATTAACATCCATAAACATTTTTTTTATTTTGTTTTATTTTTCATCCATATGTCCTGGTTTTCATTGGCTTGTTTGCTATCAAATCACCTTACTGGCTACAAAAATACAGGTCCAGATATTAATGAAAATTGTACTCAGTACTCAACTATGATTTTAAAAGTAACTAAGTAGATAAAATGGCATAATGATTTCTTAAGTAAAGTAAAGTACAGACTTGAAAATCTACTCATAAAAGTACAAGTACCCCAAAAAACGACTTAATTACAGTAGTCTGAGTATTTGTAATTAATTACTTTTACCCCTGCCAATAAGCAGAATCTCAGGTGTTGCACTAAACTTGATGTCAAACCAGTTTAGTCACATGGTTCCACTTCTGTCATTGGTAAGAGTCCTTCATATTGCTATTTCTAAATGTGCTGCTGCTGTAGTAGTTTTGATCCTTTCTATCACATTGCTTCACTGCATAAATCAAGCTAAATCTGCTGCATTGAGAAAAAAATAAATACTTTGAATCCAAGCAAGTCCATGTGAGGGGCTTGTTGTCAGCAGGACGTTCCTCTGTATTCAGAGATATCTGAGGATCTCTGTGCATTTTAAGAGCAGGAATCAGGTTCTCAAGTTTGTTACAAGCATTTGATGCCCTCTTGGAAACAACCCAGCCTGTGAAGTGGTACTTTTAGAGGTCTAGAGACTTTGGGAGGCAGGACCTACTGTGCTGAACATTTCTGGGTGGTTGATCAACAAAAGGCTACAAGATAAACTATTTAGGTCCTTTAAGATAACTCCCTGGACCTACAAGTTCCTGCACCTTCTGGCCGAAAAGCACTATACATGTTGTTTTTTAATTATTTATCATGCTCACTGTGGTATTTGAGGTGTACAGCAAAATCACAGAAAATCCCTGCAGAAAAGCATCATTTTGTATGATATCAGAAACACACTTTGTGACTCAAGAATGAGTGATCTCACAACTCTTACAAGTTGAAATGTCCTCAATCAAAAAAATGGTCGGTGCACAGAGCTTTTGGTGAGTGCTGAAGGACAGTAATAACAATCTGAGTCTGTTTGTGACAAACACTTTCAGTAGATGCACTTTGAATGGGATCAGTGCTCTGTCAGATTAGGTTGCAGCCAGTAAGCCAATTTTAACTGCCTCAAGCAGGAGCAATCTATTGGAGCCACTCCAAAAGTTTTTATACCAATTTGTTTAATTCAATAGTAAGTAAAACTATGACCCATTTCAAGGTCTTCTCTTAATAATCTCCTTATGTATGTATGAAATTATGGAAGTATGGAAGCCCAAACAGACACCATGCCTTACATTTTATCCACTCCATTTTTCCGAAATTATAATGCATTGAATGCAATCCTTTTGTCAAGATCTCAACTTAACATCATCTGGTCACGGCGCACAAAATATTTCGGCGGAAAATGGATAAAAAGCGCATATTCAGAATCAGAATCAGAATCGTCTTTGTTGCCAAGTATCTTCAAGAAGCATACAAGGAATTTGACTTCGGTTTCAACTGTGCTCTCTTGTACAAAAAAAACAAACAACTAAGAATAAACATTAAATGTCACATATGTTAGAAAAACAGATGTTAAGTAACAACTAATTATAAATATTAGAAATGTGGAAACTTTGTACAAGAGGAAGAAAGAAAAATTATATATATATATACACATGTAAATTAAATAGTGCAATGAAAGATGTGCAACACAGAGAATGTGCAAGATAATCGGTTATCAGCCAAAAGACTCCTATCACTGAAACAACATGGCCGAAGCAGAAAATTGTGATGGCGCAAGTACAACCTGCAGTGAGCTCGAGTGCAGAGATAAGAAAATGGGCGCGGGGATGTGCCGTGGCAGCACTTAAAAAAGTTATTTTCTGTGTTTCTTTTGGTGGTTATCCCAACTCTCTGTCCACTGTAAGGAGCGTGCTCGTGTGTGTGTTTTTTGTGTCTGAGTCCAAGCAGAACTCGCAAGCAGGGGATAAATGAGACTAAACTTGACAGAGACATAAATTACATCCCATCATATAAATAAGATAAATAACATAAGACCATTTATTTGTTATGTAAAGGCTGCACTGGCAGCTCTTTTTTCTCTCACAAGTAGCCCCCTGTTACCTTAACAATACGTCCATGCAATGCATGCGTCCATTTTTTTTTTTTTTTTTAAGATGGCGGCGCGCAGGAGTGCAGCGGCTTCTTTTGCTCCAGGGGACAAGCCCCCTTCCAACACTTTTTTGGCTGGTCCTGAGGCCAGCCTTGGCACTTTTGCTTATGTAAACGAGTGTAAAAGATATAGCCGAACTGAACTCATGAAAATAAGGGATGGTTCGGCTGAATACACATCAACTGCAAAGATGACAACTACAGCAACAACAAAAACAACAACAGCCGTCAACAGTCTCAGGGCCTTGCTGGGCAGACTGAACCTCCTGAGGACATCAGACTCAGTCTGGCGTGAGAGTGTTCGCCGGGCAGGGGGCAAGAGGAAGCGGTGTGCACGGAAGCAGAAGAGAGGTAAACGGGGTGGGCTGCTAGCCAGGCTAAAGGCTAACGCCGGGAGACCACCGATTCCCTCCCTGTTTTTGTCCAATGTGAGTTCCCTTGACAACAAGATGGACCTGCTTCTTTTGAGACTGGGGGTTTCTATGGAGATGAGGAACTGTGCAGTACTCTGTCTGACGGAAACCTGGCTAAATGACAGCATGCCAGATCAAGCCTTCCAGATCGATGGCCGGCTTCTTTTCCGGGCGGACCGCAACCAGCAGTCGGGTAAGAGCCGCGGGGGTGGACTATGCGTCTACGTGAATAAACTTTGGTGCACAAACTGTACGCTGGTGAACAGCCACTGCTCTGAGGCGATAGAGCATATGACTATTAAGTGCCGGCCACACTATCTGCCTCGTGAGTTTACGGCAGTGTTTCTTATGGCTGTTTACATCCCGCCGATGCTAAAGCTAACGACGCGCTAATGGAGCTTCATAACAACATCAGCTCGCTCCAGCACAAGCACCCAGAGGCGTTTTACGTGGTTACAGGGGATTTCAACCACGTAAACCTGACAGACACTCTGCCCAAATTCTACCAGCATGTCACCATACCAACACGGGGAAATAACACGCTGGACCGTGTTTACACAAACAAACGTGACGCATATAAAGCTGTCCCCCACCCCCACCTGGGCTTCTCCGACCACATCTCCATCATGCTGATCCCTGCTTACCGTCCTCTGCTCAGACGCCACACACCAACACGAAAGACCATTACGGTGTGGCCCAGTGATGCTGTCCCAGCACTGCAGGACTGTTTTCAGTGCACGGACTGGCAGGTCTTCAGAGAGGCAGCTGCTGAAGAGGGAGAGGTGAACCTAGAGGAATATACATCTTCTGTCCTCAGTTACATCAGTAAGTGCACAGAGGACCATAACAGACTTTCCCAACCAGAAACCCTGGTTAAATGTAGAGGTTCGGTCTCTGCTGAGAGCCAGGGATGCTGCGTTTAAGTCTGGTGACAGAATGGCACTCAGAGCGGAGAGAGCTGAACGCTGGAGTTAAGAGGGGGTTTCGGAGTATACGAGTCTTCTATGTCCCAGTAAATTGAAGGTTGCTAGGAGCCTCATACACCTCCCCGTATTTCACGTAGTGTCTGATATTGTAGTTTCCACGTGTTACGGGGTCCCTGGGGAGAGACGGCCTGCGAGAGTTGAGTAAGATACGGGCGAAGTTACTCTCAAATACCTCTCCCAGCAACAGACTCACTCCTCCACCAGGAGAAGAGCCCCTCAGCGTGACTGCAGCAGAGGTGAGGAGGACCCTCCTGAGGATCAACCCACGAAAAGCTTCTGGTCCCGACAACATCTCTGGGCGGGTGCTGAAGGGCTGTGCAGACCAGCTCGCTGAGGTATTGACGGACATTTTTAACACCTCCCTCACACAGGCAGCTGTCCCCACCTGCCTGAAGACGGCAACAATAATCCCAATTCCCAAAACCACCACTGTGACAGGCCTAAATGACTATCGGCCAGTGGCCCTCACCCCAATAGTCATGAAGTGCTTCGAGAGATTGGTCATGGCCCGCATCAAGGACTCAATCAGCACCACAGTGGACCCACACCAGTACGCCTACAGGAAAAATAGATCCAGTCTCCTACGGTAGAGAAGACACCAGGTGTGTCGGGAGTGGGTATATCTTTTCTTTCTGAGAATGCAGGCGGACGAGAAACACCTAAAGTGTAGACCCTTTAACACCATCAGACCACAGACTCTGACCCAAAAGCTGTTCTCACTCGGACTGAGCTCCACCCTGTGCAACTGGGTCCTAGATTTCCTGACAGACAGGCCACAGTATGTGAGGATCCATGACGTCTCCTCCTCTCCCATCATCCTCAATATCGGCTCCCCCCAAGGCTGTGTGCTGAGCCCCCTCCTGTTCACCTTGCTCACATATGACTGCTCAGCGATAAGCCCGAGCTGTCTGATTGTGAAGTTCGCAGACGACACTGCTGTGATTGGACGCATCACAAACAATGACGAGTCCGACTACAGGAAGGAGGTGGAACACCTGGAGGGCTGGTGCAGAGACAACAACCTCTGCATCAATGTGAAGAAGACGAAGGAGATGATCGTGGACTTCAGAAGGAGCAGACATCTCCTCCCTCCCCTGCACATCGGAGGAACAGCGGTGGAAGTGGTCTCCAGCTACAAGTATCTGGGCGTGCACATCTCGGATGACCTCACCTGGAGCACCAACACTTCCTCTCTGGTCAGGAAGGCACACCAGCGCCTCT
>RPOG01000815.1:36583-57430 GCA_008086565.1 Thalassoma bifasciatum
GCACATGCTCTGTTTGTCCCTCTCCCCTCAGGCAGGAGGCTGCGGAGCATCAAGAGTAGGACTACCAGACTGAGGAACAGCTTCTTTCCTGAAGCTGTGAGACTGTTGAACTCTGGTGGTCCCCTTTAGTGCCCCCCCGACAAATGAACACTGCAATTTTTTGCACAGTTAATTATTTTAGTCTGTCTATTTGTTAAAAAAGCTAGTTGATTGTGTTCTACTTTTATTCTCTTTTTTATTGTATATTTGTATATATTTATATTTATTATTCTCATTATTCTCATTTCTATGATTGGGCTTGCTCCAGGACCAGGGTAACCTAATTTCGTCCCACCCATGTTTTACATGGGTTGTATGACAATAAAACTCCTTGAATCCTTGAATGCACACGCAGCAGTGTTTGACAGGGGATCATGAGCACAGGCGCAAACTTGAAAAGAAGATAGAAAGAAAGTAAATGGACAGCAAGAAGAGCAAGGGCAAGAATTTAACACACACATACACACACACACACACACAATATATATATATATATATATATATATATATATATATATATATATATAATTGTATAGCATAGTACATAGTATAGTATTTATAGTCTGATATAGCCCTATGTGGCAAACTTGGAAACTCTTTCATCAAGGATGAAAAAGAAACCCCAGTTGGAGAGAGGGAAACAGGTAAGGCATACGGTGGCTCTGAAGTGCAAATCACAGTAGCAAACTGGAAAACACAACCACCATCCAGTTTTTTGAATTGTGTGGAATTATAAAGATATATGATTTCAATCGCAGTATGTTGCTGAGGGACATCAATCAATCAATCAATAGATCAATCAATCAATCAATCAATAGATCACTGAATTAATCTTTATTTATATAGGCCCAAATCATAACAAACGTTATGTCAAGACACTTTACAAAACATTAACAGGTCAATCAATACCTGGTAATGTTATTTTTTTTTTATTCTTTAGTTTTATTTTATCAATGTTAATTTATTTTTTATTCTTTAATTTTATTTTATTAACAGAGACCCAACACCCAAATAAGATGAGTAATCTTATCTCATCTTAACCCACCATAAGTGTAGCACTTTGCAGCAGCTTTTAGCAAGTCACAGTGGTAAGGAAAAACTTTCCTTTAAAGGGCAGAAACCTCAGACAGAACCAGACTCATGTTAGACAGCCATTCCTTTTTGACTGTGTTTTGGTGAGAGAGAGAGAGAGAGGGAGTGAGACGGATGGACAGACGGACAGACAGAGTGAAGGGGGGGCACGCACACAAACAGGAGAGACAGGAGATACAGATAGAGGGATATAAAGATGGGTACAGAGCCTGGGAGGCAGACAAAGAGACAGAGGGGGTGCAGACACAGAGAGACACTGAGAGAGAGAGAGAGAAATAAAATTGGAGAACTGTCAAAGCCACAGCAGCTAGAGTCAGGTAGTCCTAACTTGTGTAATAATTTAAAGTCTGAAAAAAAAAACTGTCCTGAAACTACAGGGCTTCAAAAAGGTCATAAACTGAGTCAGTTGAATGTGTCTCCAGAGATATAGTGAGCTTTGACTCTAATGCATCCTAAATAGTGATGTTAGCTATGATTTTTTTCTTCCTTTGCTGCAGTTTTGTGCTCTGAACTTTGGAATGATGCTTACATTTGGAAAAATAATTCCTTTAGGTTATTCGGTTTTTGGTTTTTCAGTTTTTGGTCTGGCCTTGGTTTCCTCAATTTCAGTTTTTGGTTTCAGCCAAGGATTTTCATTTTGGTGCATCACTAGTCATAACCATAGAATTATATAGAATGGACAGTGTGGCTCTGCCCTCACAGATGTATGTTTTTTAAGCCAAAAGAACCCGGTCAGAGGCACTGCCATTGTGCAACCGGAGTCTGTGTGATTGAGGATCCGAGTAGAGCAGGGTGACAAAAATAAAATATTTTTCTCTTCCGATAGTTTAATCTATTCTCGGCTCTTTTTCCTGTTTTACTACCCCTGAGAAAACTATGCAAGAAAGGAAGCTGTTAATCCTTTTTGAAACATGACATAGCAGGTCACCAGGAGGAGCAATTTTTGTGGATACTTCACTTTGACCTGATGAGATGGGGTATATGTTTTTTTTTTTCTGTCTTTGATCATAACTTGTATTCCAGAGTTGCAGAGACACAAAACTAACATTGAAAATATCCTTTACTCACCCCACTATCAGAGATGTAACAGATCTCAAGTCATATTCCCCTTTTACTAATTAAGCAGCAGATCATATATGGCTCTACATGTTATATTATGTTTTGTGACTTTTACAATGAAGAGTTGTGGTCCTTGATCAAACTGGAATTGAATCCCCAACTTTGCAATGCGAGGAAGATGACCTACCACTGAGTCACATTTGCCCAAAGGTGGAAGTAATGATCATTATCCATCAATAATAGTCATTCTGTTAGAGCAGTGAAATGTAGTTCTTCTTCTTCTCTTGGGCTATTTCAGTCACAAATTTAATCCTGAAGCCTGCCCCCTGCTCTCTTTCATTTCATCACTCTGAGCATCAAGGGGCCATGTCTCCACATATTTCTCATGCACTCAATTAAGGAAGAGGTGATTCCTTCGGGAGAACAGGAAGATGAAAAGTTTCTATGAATCCTTGGAGCACAGCCAAGGTTCTTCTTGTGACTTCAGAATCTATTTCAAAGCTTTCAATCAACACAGGTCAGCTTATCCTTCTTTAAAATAAATGAAGTAAACAAATTGAAGGATTTGTGCCCACTTGAGACTCCTGCAGATAAGCAAAGTCTGGTAAACAGAGTTTATGTTCTTTGTTTTGTAAGACATTTGCAGCAAGCATAGTGTTTTCCTAAAAACTGTGAACAAGAGCACATGATTCATAAGCATTGATAAAGGCTGGACCTAGATGTTTTTGTACCTCAACAGTCACTTCTCCTCTTCTCCCCTCTCATGACCCTGCTCTGATTGTTTCATAGGTGCAGCATCGCATCACAGGGCAGGTGATGGCTCTGAAAATGAACACGCTGGCCAGCAACAAAGCTAACATGCTACGAGAAGTGCAGCTAATGAACAGACTTTGCCATCCCAACATCCTCAGGTATATCTATGTCATAAGCTGAGTTAGTTGAATGTGTCTCCAGAGATACAGTGAGATTTGACTCTAATGCATCCTAAATAATGATGTTAGCCATGAATTTTTTCTTCCTTTGCTGCAGCTTTGTCTCAGTCCCGAATTTTGATGATTTTTTCAAATAAAAAACAACTAACTTCGTATAACTGTAAACAGCTCCCAGCTTAATAATGATATATAATGCTGATTTTGTATTTTAGGATTTATAATTAACATAGATGAAAGTTTTATAATATGTTGTTGTTTGACTCTGGTCATTAAATCTTTTTCTGTTAAACTTCCTCTTATAATTGACTCTCCATGTTCTGTCCTAAGTATGGTATTAGGTGTAGGGTCTGAACAGCTGTTAGTCTAGTGTATTGGTTTGTTACTCCTGTAATGAGGGGAACTGTAGACATGGAATTTTGATTCACTCAACTTGACTTGCTTTGTAGAAGAGGTGATTAGTCAGTTGACACTTATTGATCAAGAGGAAAGAATACTCATTGATCCTGGACAGCTGATTGATTCAACTTTGACCGTACACTGTAGGGGGCTGTCCCGTGGAATTTTGTTCATTGTAACCTTGACTGTAAATAAGGCCACACAATTCCACCATCTAGAGAGAACGTCACAGAGAACCTTCTCTCCATGCTGCATGATTAAAGGCTCTGATTCATCACACTGTAACTGTAGATCATGTGAGTTCAACAAGGGAAATTTCCCTTATATAGGCCATAACCTTGGGTCCAAACAAAATTTTTTATCAACAAAAACAGTAAAAACTGCTGTGGCTAAAACACTGGCTCTGTAGAAATATATGACAAGTGATGTCAAAAGATAATCAGCTTGCTCAGTTTCAGTCTCTTACGTGACATGAGGAAGTGTTTGAAAAAAAAACACTGAAACTTTAACTGCATTTTTACAGAGAATTGCATTTCAATCAGGTGTTTTGGGTCAAAGCAGTAATCAAATAGGCCAACAAACCCAGGAGAGACTGTCAAAACCATGTCTTTCTTTGAAATAATTGCAATCTTATCCTAAGATTGTTGTGTCTTAGAGCTTCAGAAACAGTATCTCATAATCCATTTAAGCAGATTTCAGGTGGGGGTCACAGATCAGCTCTTGATCTGCGTTGTCTGGTGTTTAAATTAGAGAGAGTGAGATTTTGTTATTTTTGGATGTCTCAGAAATTGCTGCTAATCTGTTGTCCTCATATTTTGTTTTGCATCTCTTTCTCTTTCAGCATTGATTTGATGAGTTATGTCGTGTATTTTCATGGATTAAAATCCCGACTGTCCCTTCTAGGCAGCAGTCCAGTTAAATCCAGCCGATAAGTTTTTTGCCTCTCCGATTGATGTCAGATCTTTCAGAAATTGCACTAAGTGTTGAATCCTCAATGAAAAAACGGAGTCAGAAAAAAAGGCAGAAGTCCAGCAGGTTAAGTCCATAGATCCCTTTATTGGCAAAAAGAGACTAAGAGTTCAGGTCTGCAGAGTCGAACTGAAGAAATTAGATCGTGCATCAATTTTATACAATTTCATATGGGAGTTTTTAATCACATAAGACAACAACTGTTCTGTTTTTCAACAACTTCTGTTTTCTTATATTTCCAGGCATCTAATTGGCTATTTTAGAAATACCTTGAAGTGTACTGTCAGGAGTCACTGTCCTCTGCAGGTGTTGGTTGGTGTGTGTGTGTGTGTGTGTGTGTTTTGGAGAGATGGAGAGTTTAGGCCCTGTGTGTATAAATTGCAGAGGGCAGATATCTCTTTCTGAGCATGAAAGAAGGAGGAGAGAAATGCCTAAGTCTGATTTTAGTAAACCTGTAGGACTTCAATATATTGAAAGTTGTATTTAGAAACCACAAACGTGAAATGAGTATATAATTAACCATGTGTAAAAAATTGTATAAAAGGTTTTTGGCAAAAAAAATAAAAGTTGTTAGCTTCTCCATTTGTTCCCTCATCAGTTATGGCAGAGGAAACAAAATATTTTTTAGCCCAAATTTACCATCCTATTCTCACTCAAATGGAGTGAATTATGACTTTAAAGTTTTTCCAGGGGAGCTTTGAACAAAATGTTTTGATCACCAGGAAAAAAAGAACAAATATCAAACTAGTTACAAGTTAAACTGATATCTTTGTTAGTCATGAATAAAACCCCTTCTCTGCTGGGACTAAATTAACTAATGGTCATGATTTGGTGAGTTTCGGTCCTACCAGTGGTGTAATGGTCCTTGGAGAAGTGGGTATACTCTCATTTGAGTAATTTGAGTAATTAACTAATAAATAGGTTTAAGTAGGTTCACTTTAATGCTTAACAAATTGCATTTAAGCTATTAAGTAGAAATCACTCAAAGACAAGATGTTTGTTCTTGAAACAAGTTATAAAATCTAATCCACTATCCAACTATCCAACTCAGCGTTTTAAGTTATAATGACTCATTTTCTTAATTGAAATTAGATTTATTAATCATTGATTTAACAACCTTTTTATGTTCCTCAAACTCAAAATCCTCTTCATTAGGAAAATATTTTTTTCTGTTACTAAACACATTGAATGTACACAAAATGCAGGGATTTGGGAAACAAAACCTTTATTTTAGCTTGCCAAAAACATGCAGCTATGTCGCAGTGGGGTTGGCAGCACTCCATGATGACGACCATGCTGTGCATGGGTTCAGGGGGGATGAGTTTTTGGCACATCTTTCTTCAGAGCAGAGGATATCCACAAGAACATTCAACATGTCTCTGTCATGGAGATCCTGCAAAAATGGACAAGACCAAACAAAGATGTTCATGTCAATTGGATTTTTCTGATTAGAACTGTACAGCTAACTGACCTTGCAGCACTGCAAATCAAATCTTCAATAAACTTTTGGTTGTGGGGACTCAAAAACAGTAGAAACAATAGTTCATTCAGGTACACTCTAGTCATAGATTTGAACAATTTATTGCTAAATGGAAATACAGTTATAGTTGGCGTTACAGCTCTGGTTTCAAAGTACTCCCTGGGTTAGCCAAGCAGCCTGCTTGAGCTCCCCAGGGAGGGCAAAGCAGATCCCCCAAAACCAATGAAAGTAAAGCATAACTTCAGAAGTTTTGTACAGCATGCCTGCTGCAGGCGCGCAATACAACTATGATGCAAGCATGCATCCTAGATGGGTTATGCTAAAGTTAAGTGAATAAAAGTCATGTGAGACAGCAAGCCTGCTGTGGACCCATCAGAGGTAACAGATGCAGCATACATCTAGAACGAGTTGTACTAGAGTTAAGTGATGAGTAGAGAAATAGCTTTGTGTTACAGCTACATGCTAGAGACCTTTGAAAGAGATAATGATGCAAGCATGCATCCTAAAGGTCATTCTATTGCTATGTGATATGAGAATAAAATTTATGTGTTACAGCAAGCATGCTGAAGACCCCCAAAACAATGATTCAAGCCTGAATCCTAAAAGGACATGAAATGGATATATGATATGGACATCAGCGACTAGGTGTAACAGCAAGCGTGCAGTAGACCATTAAGATACTGAGATGCTAGAATGCATCTAAAATAGGTCACACTAAAGGTACATGACATAGGAATAAAACTGGTATGTGTTACAGCAAGCATGCTGCAGACCTTTGAAAGACTATGATGCAAGCATGCATCCTGGATAGGTCATACTATGAGTAATGAGATATGTAAGTGAAACATCTATGTGAAACAGCAAGCATGCTACTGACCGTGACAAGGAAGTAAAATGCTAGCATGCATCCAAGCAGTCATACTATAGTTATATGAAATTTAAGAAAATGTATGTTTATCACCAAGCATGCTGAAGACAATCAAGACGAACTTTGATGAATTGGCATCTGAAATGGTCATACTACAGTTGAGTGATGTCTAAGTGAAACACCTATGTGCACAGTGGCATGCTGAAGACCTTGAAGTTACTTGACGCAGGCAAGCGTCTAAAACAGGTCAATGTAGAGTTATGAGATGTAAAAAAAATATCTATGTGTCACAGCAAGCATGCTGCAGACCTTTGAAAGACTGTGATGCAAGCATTCATCCTTGAGGGTCATAATACAGTTATGTGCGATGTAAATAGACGTCTATGTTCTACAACAAGCATACTGTAGATCTTGAAAGAAGTATGATGCAGCATGCATCCTAAAAGAGGTCATACTACAGCTATTTTGGATGTAAATGAACGTCTATGTGTTACAGCATTGGCTGTAGACCTATATCCTGAACGGATTGTACACTTTTCGACTGATCAAACCCAGCCATCCCTCCTGATTTGATGAATTATTGTGCATGATAGCATCAGTTTGTGAGTTTTCTCGAAGCTTTTTGAGCCATGATGATCTCCTTTGCTCCTGGGCTAACGTAGCATTCGTAAGCTGGGGAAGTCCAGTGTCCCAAAGCTTCAACATGGAACATAGAACCAGCTCTGCTGCGGCGGTAGCTGCCCCAAAATGGGCTGAGTGTGGAGTGAAGGTGTTGTGAGGTGAACCAGGACCTTGACGTGAGTTTTCCTTTGTCGGTCAGGAGCAAGGCTCATCCAGTTTTGCCGATGGGCGGCGAGCGAGTACTGGGTCATGAACAATAGAGGACAGAAAACAGTGTTAGTTTCTGCAGTGACAAAGGTTGAAATTTTGTATTTGCTGTCTGTAATGGAATATTTAAGAAAAAAGGAATAGGTGATGATCTATGGTAATATCTGAATTAGTGGGATCGTGCAGAGGTGAAAAGCATCTTGAGCTGGATGTGTATTCACCACGACAAAGAAAACAGTATAAAGCTATGAGAGAAACCATTTCCAGTAAAAGATCTACTTATACCCCAGAAACACCCTTGTATTAAGTGAGACACCAGCTTGTGAACCAGAGTTAAAGAAAATGGAAGGTGCTTATCCTTGGTTACTGCATGCTCCTTTTTGGACCATTGCACAGGGAGTGAATGGAGGTGTTCCCCTATTGGCAACATACTGCGGGATCTAAGCATCTCAAATAGAATTAAAATTAAAGCCGCAAGCGGCGATACACGGGCCCTCGCTCACGTGCGCTCCTCCGAGCATACGCTCGGAGAACCGCACGAGAGCGACTCCCCGCTCCTCGCCGCTTGCGGCTTTAATTTTAAAAAGCGTCGACCTGTGTGCATGTCTGAACATGCTGCAATCGTTCTCAGTCAGCCACATGGGAGCGAGGGCCGTTCTTTGCTGCATGTGGCTGTACTTTTAAATACATTTACTTCCGTGTCGAATTAACATTTTCTTGCTTTTATAGTGAAGATTTTTATGGCTGTGGAATGACCTTGATCCATGTGAAATAAAGAAAAATTGCTCCTTAAAGGTTGCAGTGGGGACGAGTACACAAAGTCCCAAGTCGACTTTATCTTATTACTGTTGTACGTCTCTCGACGTACCGGTGTCGTGTAAGGAGACAGACGAGAGTACAAAGAAGTTCTTCAGATGGATACGTGACTTTTATCCAGTGTGTCGTTTTTACCAGTAAACCGAGGTAGACCACCGGTTTGAGTGTGTCACTACCTAAAGATTGAGTTTGGCCACTAGATGGAGCTAAATGACCATTTTTGTTGGAGGTTTTACTAGCAAAAGTGTCCCACGTCTCAAACTATCCGGACTTTTAACCTTTTTCTTTACTAATTTTTAGGTAATCTGTTTCTCAAATTAGGAGAGTCATACTCCCACACAGGTCCCTACCTAAAACTGTCAAACTTACTTTAGACTTCTTCTAATCCGATTTTTAGTCCTCGAATAACTCTCAGACACCAAGTACTTTCCACTTCAGACTTTGACACTTTACAAGAGAAACATCATTCAAAACAGAAACTTGACCTCATTAACTGAGCTTGTTGAAGATGTTTTAGAAATTTCAAATAGAATATCAACATCAAATGGCTGCATGCTCACAGCACAGCCTCCTGCTGCTCTAGAAATGAGAGTCACAATGTCAGAACTGAAAGAAATCACACTGCAAAAATGGTCATTTGGCTCAACCTGGTGGCCAAACTCACACAGACCACCTAAAAGTAAACTCTGGCCACTAGACGGAGCCAAATGACCATTAATGCTGGAGCTAAATGATTATTTTTGCAAGGTACAGAGTTTTGTCAGCCTAAAACTTGGAAAAATGAATTATTAGAAATCTTTAAGACATACAGTTTTATCCTCTCAGTTTGGGGCTGTATCCAGGGATGGATCATGACAGTTTAAATGAAATTTGAAGGAGATTAGGCTAAAAATCAGGGAGTTATCAGGAGTCCTTGATTCATGAAGTCACTTCAGACTTTGACACTAAACTTAAGACACATCATTCAAAATAGGAACTTGACCATATATATGGTGCTTGTTGAAGATGTGTTTGATGTTTCTGTGCAATTGTTTTCAAAAAAAGATCAAAGGGGGAGGAGCTAAGGGTGACCGCATAAAAGACTTGATTTGCTGTTGCCAATAGGGGGCGCCTTACTTTGCATGAATAAAACCCATATGGCTGGACTAAGGCTGTGACAGTGAACATTTTTGTGTGATGGGGTCAGGATCTGACTTTGTACGAGAAAGTTATTAAGGGTTGTGTGTTTGTGAGAAAATGGTCAATTTTGGGTCGACTTGGACACAACGCTAAAGACACATCATTCAAAATGGGAACTTGACCTCATATATGGGACTTGTTGAAGATGTTTTTGATGTTTCTGTGCAATTGTTTTTAAAAAAAGATCAAAGGGGGAGGAGCTATGGGTCACAGAGTAAAACACTTGATTTCCTGTTGCCAATAGGGGGCGCCTTACTTCACGTGAATAAAAGCCATATGGCTGCACTCAGGCTGGGACAGTGAACATGTGTGAGAGGTTTGGTCAGGATCTGACTTTGTACGAGAAAGTTATTAAGGTTTTTGTGGTTCTGAAAAATGGTCAACTTTTGGCGCCCCTAGTGGCCACGCCCATCAATATTATAACAATCCTTCAATAACTTTTGATCATCAGTGGGTCTAGTATGCACCTGTCCAATTTGGAGATAATCAGAAAAAAACTGTAGGACNGACACATCATTCAAAATGGGAACTTGACCTCATATATGGGACTTGTTGAAGATGTTTTTGATGTTTCTGTGCAATTGTTTTTAAAAAAAGATCAAAGGGGGAGGAGCTATGGGTCACAGAGTAAAACACTTGATTTCCTGTTGCCAATAGGGGGCGCCTTACTTCACGTGAATAAAAGCCATATGGCTGCACTCAGGCTGGGACAGTGAACATGTGTGAGAGGTTTGGTCAGGATCTGACTTTGTACAAGAAGGTTATTAAGGTTTTTGTGGTTCTGAAAAATGGTCAACTTTTGGCGCCCGTAGTGGCCACGCCCATCAATATTATAACAATCCTTCAATAACTTTTTATCATCAGTGGGTCTAGTATGCACCTGTCCAATTTGGAGATAATCAGAAAAAAACTGTAGCACAAGTTCGAAAAAGTTCGTACCGTGCTAGCGCAAAAATTCTAACTTTGACGTAAAATTTCAGAACTTTAAATTATTCTTTTGCCTTAACATTTTACATTTTTATGAAGGTCTTGGAGTGATAAACGTGCCCAAAAAATTTCATACAAATCGGAGCATGTAAATTTTTCTTTTATTTGGCGCCCTCTGGTGGCCACGCCCCTGAAGTTATTAAAAGTCTTTTAATAACTTTTAATCGTCACTGTGTGTAGTATACACATGAGAAATTTGAAGCTGATCCGACAAAAACCCTAGGACAAGTTCGTTCAAATACGTACCCTAAAAATCGTCAANAGTGGGTCTAGTATGCACCTGTCCAATTTGGAGATAATCAGAAAAAAACTGTAGGACAAGTTCGAAAAAGTTCGTACCGTGCTAGCGCAAAAATTCTAACTTTGACGTAAAATTTCAGAACTTTAAATTATTCTTTTGCCTTAACATTTTACATTTTTATGAAGGTCTTGGAGTGATAAACGTGCCCAAAAAATTTCATACAAATCGGAGCATGTAAATTTTTCTTTTATTTGGCGCCCTCTGGTGGCCACGCCCCTGAAGTTATTAAAAGTCTTTTAATAACTTTTAATCGTCACTGTGTGTAGTATACACATGAGAAATTTGAAGCTGATCCGACAAAAACCCTAGGACAAGTTCGTTCAAATACGTACCCTAAAAATCGTCAAATTCCGACTTTTGGGACAAATTTCCGAACAACGACACGTTTTAAGTCTCAAACGGGTTCTCTTAAAAAACTTCCAGCTCCGTACATTGAGGTAGCCAAAAAATTTCAGACTTGTAAGTGAAAGTAGGCGGCGGGGCTACCGTTTTAAGCTAATGCTAAATGCTAGCAAGATTGTAGCATTTTTTGAGTGGCAAAATAATAAATTTTTCGCAGTGGTCAGGGGGGGTAGGACCGCCTGTCGGTCGCTCGGGCCCTAATTAGGGCCCGAGCGACCGACAGGCGGGCGAAGGCCCTCTTGGAACCTTAAGGATTATAAATTTTTTCCGCCGCTTTAACCCCAATTTTCGCCCCTTTCCCTTGAAAAAAAGAGCGCCACACTATGTCCTACCCCCCCTGACCACTGCGAAAAATTTATTATTTTGCCACTCAAAAAATGCTACAATCTTGCTAGGATTTAGCATTAGCTTGAAACGGTAGCCCCGCCGCCTACTTTCACTTACAAGTCTGAAATTTTTTGGCTACCTCAATCATGCCTCGACCTTCAAAAAATTCTCTTGGGCAAACTCTGAATTTCGCACAGCAAGTTCGGAAATTTGTCGCAAAAGTCGGAATTTGACGATTTTTAGGGTACGTATTTGAACCTTGAACAGGATCCCAAAAACAGCCTAGTCGAAGTTTAAAGAGTACACATATGATGTGTGTCACTGCTAATTTTCAATAATTTTCTGAAAATTATTGAAGTCCCCGCACCGGTGGTCTCCCGCGGTTTATTTTCTTTTTAAATGTACGAGGCTAAACTATGAAATTTTTTGGGCACGTTTATCACTCCAAGACCTTCATTAAAATGTAAAATGTTAAGGCAAAACAATAATTAAAAGTTCCGAAATTTTATGTCAAAGTTAGAATTTTTGCGCTAGCACGGTGCGAACTTAAAGCTTGAACAGGATGTCAAAAAAAGACTAATAGAGGTTTAACCTGTCCACGTATGATCTGGGTGACTACTAGTTTTCAATAACTTCCTAACAATATTATAACTACCCGCACCGGTGATCCCCGCGGTTTTCAACTGGTAATTTCAGAACCACAAAAACCTTAATAACCTTCTCGTACAAAGTCAGATCCTGACCAAATCACACACACATGTTCACTGTCCCAGCCTGAGGGCAGCCATATGGCTTTTATTCATGCAAAGTAAGGCGCCCCCTATTGGCAACAGGAAATCAAGTGTTTTACTCTGTGACCCATAGCTCCTCCCCCTTTGATCTTTTTTTAATAACAATTGCACAGAAACATCAAATACATCTTCAACAAGCACCATAAATAAGGTCAAGTTCCTATTTTGAATGATGTGTCTTAAGTGTTGTGTCAAAGTCTACCCAAAATTGACCATTTTCTCACAAACACAAAACCCTTAATAACTTTCTCGTACAAAGTCAGATCCTGACCAAAACTCACACACGTGTTCACTGTCCCAGCCTGAGCGCAGCCATATGGGCTTTATTCACGCAAAGTAAGGCCCCCCTATTGGCAACAGGAAATAAAGTGTTTTATGCTGTGACCCATAGCTCCTCCCCCTTTGATCTTTTTTTAAAAACTATTGGACAGAAACATCAAAAACATCTTCAACAAGCACCATATATAAGGTCAAGTTCCTTTTTTGAATGATGAGTCTTAAGTGTTGTGTCAAAGTCTACCCAAAATTGACCATTTTCTCACAAACACAAAAACCTTAATAACTTTCTCGTACAAAGTCAGATCCTGACCAAATCACACACACGTGTTCACTGTCCCAGCCTGAGCGCAGCCATATGGTTTTTATTCACGTGAAGTTAGGCGCCCCCTATTGGCAACAGGAAATCAAGTGTTTATGCTGTGACCCATAGCTCCTCCCCCTTTGATCTTTTTTTTTAAACAATTGCACAGAAACATCAAACACATCTTCAACAAACACCATATATAAGGTCAAGTTCCTATTTTGAATGATGAGTCTTAAGTGTTGTGTCAAAGTCTACCCAAAATTGAATGAATCAAGGACTCCTGATAACTCCCTGATTTTTAGCCTAATCTCCTTCAAATTTCATTTAAACTGTCATGATCCATCCCTGGACACACCCTCAAACTGAGAGGATAAAACTGTATGTCTTAAAGATTTTTAATAATTCATTTTTTCCAAGTTTTAGGCTAATAAAACTCTGCACCCTGCAAAAATAATCATTTTGCTCAATGGTCATTTGGCTCCATCATCACCGGTCTGAAATGAAAATCCACCAGACACACTCAAACCGGTGATCTACCTCAGTTTACTGGTAAAAACGACACACTAAAGAAAGTCAAGACTGTAACACTGAGAGTAAAAATCTCGTCGTCCTCCGACACGTCACTCGTACGTCGGTAAACTACAACTATAATATAAACTTTAAACTAAAACATCTTCAACAAGCACCATATATAAGCTCAGTTAATGAGGTCAAGCTTCTGTTTTGAATGATATTTCTCTTGTAAAGTTCAAAGTCTGAAGTGGTTTCATGAACCAGACTCTCAATAAGCCCCTGATTTTTAGCCAAATCTTCTTCAGATTTCATTCAAACTGTCAAAATCCATCCCTGGACACACCCTCATACTGAGAGGATTAAACTCTTTGTCTAATGGATTTTTAATCATTTCTTTTTCCAATTTTCAGGCCAATGAAACTCTCCACCCTGTGAAAATGATCATTTCGCTCAAACAAAAATGGGTTTTAGCTCCATCTAGTGGCCAAACTGAATCTTTGGGTAGTCTGTGTGAGTTTGGCCACCAGATGGAGCCAAATGACCATTTTTGCTGTGTGACCTATTTTCAGTGCACAGGCTCCGAAGAACTTCTTTGTACTCTCGTCTGTCTCCTTACACGACACCGGTACGTCGAGAGACGTACAACAGTAATTTCTATTTCAGCTGAACCCTGAAACACATGAGCAGGGGTCTGCAACCTTTAAGGAGCCATTTTTCTTTATTTCACATGGATCAAGGTCATTCCACAGCCACAAAAATCTTCACTATAAAAGCAAAAAAATGTATTTTAAGCTGTGTCTTCATTTACATAAATTTTCATCTCGGTGTACGTCGTTTCTTGCCGGGAGCGAGGGTACACCGACTGACTCTTGCTAACGTCGTACAAGTCTGTACGTGTGTCCAGCTGCGAGAAATTTTAATTTCGGCGTTCGCCGCTCCTCGCCCCTCAGCGAGAGCACGCCAAGAGGCTCGCGTTCGAGCCTCCTCGGCACGTGAGCGAGGGCCCGTGTATCGCCGCTTGCGGCTTTAATTTTAATTATTATTATTTTCTTCTCTTGATTATGTAAGTCGTATTCTAGGTTCTTGATATTATCCTGGGCTGCTAGCTTATCTTTTCTTATCTAATCTAATCTTATTTTATCTTTTAATGTGCTAAAGAGTCCATGAAAGTCTGTCGGTGGCCCCGTAGTCTAAAACTGATTTGCTGAATCTGGGTAGAGCTATCCTTGAACTCCTGAAATTTAAATCAGGATAAAGCACTGCCGTTTTATTAACAAGTCTGTGTATGCGCTTCTCTCTGCGCTGCACGCTGTTTCCCATATTGCAAGACCTGGTGAGATGACTCGGAAATCTATTAACGAGAGGGAACAAAGAACACCCTTTATTAATAATATTAATGATATTGACCATTGCCTCGTATCCCAGAAAAACTATAATTGATTCCTGGACCACAGACTTTTCCAAAGGACACATGCCATGATGATCAGATACAGTTCTAGTAACATGGTAGAGTTATCTGGTAATCTGCTGGAGGCAGGCTCGACTCCTTGGCCACGCACCTGCAAACCACTGGTTGTCATAAATCCCCCTGAAACCTATTGAGGGAGCGGCATCTATATAGAATGTCAGAGAAGTGGAATTCTCTGGGATAACATTAACAAACGGACATGCTGTTCCCATTATTGCATAACATTTACCACAACCAGGGATCACATCTACACTCATCGCCCCGACAGGAAAAGGCATGTAAGTGGTAACACACAATCAAATAGCAGGCTGCACGATAGAGCTCATAACCGATATCTATTTATTATTTTATTAGATACTGTAATACACAGAATATAACTTGATATTCTTATTTCACCCATAAATCACTATATTTATAGGAATTCGATGCTTTGCTGTAAAATGACACCAGTATAACAATTTCAGCAGAGTCTTTGTTGGATTTCTAGAATTTGCAGCAAAAAGAAAATTCGAATTCGGGACTTTTATTTTGATTGTCAATGATTTTATTTTATATATATATATATATATATATATATTATTATTTTTTTTTTTCTTTTTTTTTTTTGCCCCGGTAAAAAACATTTTCAGATTTATTCAATTCACGGAATGTATTATGTGGATGTTTCAGTACTTTTCTGAAATTACAGCCATGAAGACCAATTACCCTTTGAAAATAACCTAAACTAAAGTTGAAGGCAACTGAATCTGACTTTCACTTGGGTCTTTTGAGGGTTCCCCACCTTTCTCTGATTACTTTGCAGTTTGTCGTTTTCTGTTGATCTGATATTAGATGTTTGTATACGTTGGTGGTGATGCTGCAGAACCTTACTAAATTTCTGAAACAGCCCTAAATGAAGCTCCTGTTTGTCATCAGGCAGCTGAGTGCCTTCACTGCAGGAGAACTCACTGAGGAATGGAGGGGCAGACAGCGCATGTGCGGAGCGAATGAAACAGAAGCTTTAAACTTAAAGCTTAAAAGTTAAGCGTCAGGTTTTTTTTGTTTTTTTTTATGTTGAGGAGAGCAGGGAGAGAATCAGGTGGGGATTGGACGGAAAGTCAAGCACATGAGCAACTACACTTCGGAAGATACAATGCGCATGCGATTAAGAGTTTTCTGGATGGACGGGGGAGTGTGCTACTTGTGCTGCGGCTACAGAAGATGACTAGTTTTAACCCAACTTCCCAGCAGTCAACAACACATTTGTCTGATACATTTCAGATGAGCATAGAAGGATTACATCAGGTTAATGGCATTACCTGCCAGGATTTAATTCCTGAAGTGAGAGAGATCGCTACGGCTGGTGAAAAGAACGACGCTCCAGCTGGCATTTCCCAGTGACCTTTGCGGTGTGATGTACGTAGATTGGTGGGGGACGGTCACCATGGTATCCAGGGACGCTGCAGACAGGCCGGGTGCATGGTTCTGAGGGAGGCCGACAAAGTGGTTTTCTGGGAGTTTGAGACGGACATCCATCTCGCTGAGGGAGGTTTGGATATTTGCTGGAGCAATTAACACGGGTCCTCGTCCTGGAGATTGACACTGGTCTAAGCCGGGCTCTCTAACGCTGGCGCTAGCTCCAGCACTAACAGCAGTGTGCGGGCAGTTTTTCATCTTGACTTTTCCTCTGGCCAGAAGAAGGTGCGGTGGAGGCAGAGGACGCCTGAGCATAGCTGTGGACGTGGGCCTGAAAAACTTAAAAAGCTCTGTGTGGCTGACTCGCTGTATGAAGGATTGAATATCTTTAACACCGGCCGGATAATGGATGACTGCTGTATACTTGCCGACCGGGAGCTGTGGCGAATACTGCAATTTGCCTCAGACCCAAATTCATCTGGAGTTTCACTCATATAACTGTCCTCAAAGGATCCAGCTAGGACATTTTGGCGGATGAGATGGTGAGTTTGACACACAGACTGCAAAGAACAAATACTCTTGTACCTTAACATTGAGGTGCAGCAGTGTGGTGCATAGCAGAAGCTGGAATAGTTGTGAATGTAGACATGTTTAAATACACCGCCTTGTTGGTCGACAGTGAGCTGTAACTGGTTAAGTGGAGAAGTGGAGAGGTGTGATTCGAATGTTAGCCTGTCAGCTGGTATCGGCTGGGTGTATTGTGATGTTACGAGAACTACATTACCCAGCATGCATTATTGGTTAGGAGCATGCGTGGGAACCAAAATGTACGTCCCGGTAGTTCTAGCCATGCAGGTAGCCGGAGACTGTGGTTCAGTGAATACTGTGAATAAAACATGCAACGTAAACATGCATACACGCCTCGTCTGCTGACTATAGAACAAGCAAGACAACCTATGGTGTCAGAAGTGGCTGTGTGCAGCTCCAGATGTGAGATTTGTCACGGGAGAAGCCACGGAAGAATTAAAAGTCTTCGGCCGAGTGAGTGAACTGTGCAAACATGCAAACAGAGTTGACTACAGCGTATGATGGCTACGAACGTTGGTGGAAGTGAAGCAAGGAAGAGGGACAGATCGAACAATTAGAAGAAGATCTAGTGCCTGACCTCGACGACAACCAGCAACAGAAGAGAGCTATGGAAGTCCAGCTACCCCGACGAACAGAAATGGATAGGCTAAGTCCACCTACTTCCATGCAACTGACGGGTAATCTTGCTGATAACTGGAAGTGTTTCAAGCAAAGAATCAATATATATCTGGCAGCAAATGGAGCAGGGGGTGATAACGAAAAACTGAAAGCACATATTCTTTTGCATGTCATAGGAGAAGATGCTTTGGATATATATAATAGCTTTCAGATGGATGAAGCTAATCTGACTTTGATAGGATTAATGACAAAGTTTGAAGAATACTTTTTGCCTAGTCAAAACGTCACCTATGAGAGGTACAAGTTTTTCACCCATGGCCAAAAGCAAGGAGTATCTTTTGATCAGTACTTAGCAGAGCTTCACACTCTAAGCAAAACATGTGAATTTGACAATCTGAGGGACTCAGTGGTGAGGGACAGGATTGTTTGTGGCACAGTGGATAATGCAATTCGAGAAAGACTGCTCAGAGAGACTGGACTTACTTTGGACAAGTGTGTCAGTATGTGCAGAGCAGCAGAAACGACTTGAGCACAAGCAAAAGAGCTTCGGAGAGGTGAAACTACAGTGCATGCAGTACATTAAGAACAGAGAAAGAAGAAAACAATCAAACAAAAGGATCAAAAAGAGAAATCCGCAGAGTTTTAAGTGTGGTAAATGTGGAGGCAGCCACAAGCCAAAATCATGTCCTGCATATGGAAAATCTTGCAGCAGCTGTGGAAAGAGCAATCACTATGCTAAATATTGCAAGGCAGCTTCAAAACAGAAAGTTCATGCAGTCGATGAAGAAGATGGGGATGATGAGGAGTTCATTGTGGATGTGGTGCAGGCTTGTACAACTGAAACAGAGGAATGGATTGTGCCAATAGAAGTAAATAAAACAATAATACCATTCAAACTAGATACAGGCGCCCATGCAAACCTGATATCCCTAGAAGACTACAAAATACTGACTGTGAGGAGTAAAATACATCCAGTAAAAACAAAAGTGACAGAATACACAGGAGAAAGGGTTCCTGTTAAAGGTGGATGCATTGCAACCTTCAAACACAAAGGTCATCAGATAAGAGCACAGCTACTAATTGTGGATATGAGTGTTCAACCAAACCTGGGACTCAGTGCATGTATAAAGCTTGATTTGGTCAAAAGAGTGTTTGCAGTGACATCATCAGATATGCCAAATGACCATGATTCACTCATGGAAGAATATAAAACTGTTTTGAAGGGCTGTTACCTGGGGAACACACAATACATGTTGACAAAAGTGTACCTCCTGTTGTGCATCCCTGCCTGTTTGCACTGCGAAAAACACTGAAAGATGAATTAGCACATATGGAAAAGCTAGAAGTCATCAAGAAAATAGATGAACCAACTGACTGGTTCAGCTCCCTAGTTATTCTGCAAAGGAAACAGGTGCTCTGAGAGTTTGCTTGGACCCAAGAGATTTAAACAAAGCAATAAGAGGACGCAATAAGAGAACGCTTTAAGTTACTAGGGGTGCAACGGTACAGATAACCCACGGTACGGTCCGTACCTCGGTTTTTGCGCCACGGTTTCGGTACAGTTTCGGTACACATTTTGTGCATAAAGAGAACAATTTTTTCTTCCAAAAAATATCCCTTTATTTTTCTCATCAGCAGAAACTGCATTTCAGGGTAAACAAATAATAGTAACACGGTAAAGAATTTCAAAAGAAAAAGTGCACTTTTATCCTTGACTTTTTTTTTACCTGATACAACGTTTGGGAAACATAAATTCAAACATAGCTTGTGCTTTTCCTATTTAAATGAACAAAACAATACTTTAGTATGGGCTATACCCAGGGTGTAGAGTGCAATGTCAATTAGCCAATATAGGCATCATCTATTTATTCCTCGGCTATTGTAAAATTTTTCTGTAAGAAGATAAGCTTGTCAACATTGCCTGCTGCAAGGCGAGAGCGGTTTGCACTGACAATGTCCCCTGCAGTGGAGAAAATTCTCTCACTCGCAACAGAAGTTTCTGGGACAGCAAGGTGGCATTGTGCAACTTTTGCGACATGGGGAAACTTGTTCTCGTTCTTCTTCCACCACATGAAAGGATCAGCATCAACATCAATGGGGTCTGCTAACCTGTATGAAGTGACTTCTTCCTCGATTACCTGGGAAAGAGGCCTGACCTGCTCCTGTGTTTTGAAAACCTCTCCAAATAGTTCTGCCATGGCTGTCTTTTTCTTTGAAGGGGGGGAGGAAAGCTCTTGTCCCTCTGTGGATGGCTTTGGATCTGCTTGACGCTGTAAGAACAATGGCAAATAAGATATATAACTGTCTGTATACCATAACTGTCTGCACTGAGAACTCCATTTTAATAATCACAATTTCTTTGAAAATTTGATAATAAAAATAACAATTAAACATGCAACCATAAACTCACACAAAAAAATAATTAAATTATACCTGTGGTTCATGCTCCAGGATTTCTGTGGCAAGATCCCTGTAGAGTCTGACAATGGAGGGTTCATCAAGGGACAGCAGGGATTTAAACCTGGGATCCAGGGCGGTGGCTTTTTGGAGGTACCTCTGAAGAACGGGGTCTATGTACCTTTTTTCCAAGTCCTTTGCAATAGCTTCTTTGGCTTCTTTGATTGCAGCACTGTCTTCATCTCTTGGTGTCATGGATTTGAGAATCATTTCCTTTAGAGGAAGGATCATAGATGTTGTTGGGGTTGTCTCACTACTCATGAGGGTTGTCACAGTTTTCAATGGTTTGAGTACTTCAATGAGTTGTTCTGCCATTTTTTGTTCATCATCAGTCAACATTGCCATGTCCTTGCTGACGTGAGACCTCAGATTTTTGTCCATTGTTAATGCTGAGTAGATGGCAGGCTGCTGTTCTACATATCGTGCCAACATGTCATGGGACGTGTTCCACCGAGTTGCAACATCGTGGATCAACTTATGTTTAGGTAGGTTTAGCATCTCTTGCTTCACCGTCAGTGCATGGTGGGCTGTGGTGCTTTTGTGGAAAAAGGTGACAACTTTCCGAATTTTCCCAAGGAGGCGGGACACTCCGTTGATTGACACTGCCTTCTTGGCTGCAAGGTTAACGGTGTGAGCAAAACAGCCTATCTGTGGTCCCAGCCCGTCTACTCCGTTGACGGCATTTACAATATTTGCGGCGTTATCTGTGGCGACTGGTATATTCATATTTGGCCAGGCCAGCTTCCACTCAGTCACTAC